>PVJA010035826.1:0-21481 GCA_004027025.1 Myocastor coypus | reverse complement strand
AAAAAAAAAAAAAAGGAAAGAATATATTTCTCTTTGGACTAAGAGGAAGCAGATACATACATAGTCAAAGGTCTTGCAGTTGCAGTGGGCCACCAGTGAAGCTTGTGATGTTGGAGGCTATTGAATCTAAGCCTCTGAGGCTACTTTAAAGTTTTGTTAGAGCAGTCCTAATGTAGCAATGGCAATTTAGCTCTACTGCTCGGGTACAGCCATTTTGAAATACCTCCTACATTTTGAACATGTCCAATGAGATTGCTCTAAGTCTACTCTCATAGCATTTCTCTAAATGGAGTCATTATTTAGGTAATGATAAGGCTACATTTTAAGACATAGACCACTAGTTAATTTTGTCATGTTTCAGATATATAGAATATCCTTACACAAACTAAGATATTTACTTAGGTAATATTTTCTGGATCACTGCCATATGTGACAACTCTCTAATGTGAAATTCATTGCTAATTTAAACGCTGTTACATGATATATGATATTGCTTGCTATTGTCACCTTCTTAGACAGTAGATCTCTTACTCTTATTCCTTCTAACTGAAATGTTCTATCCATTAACCATCTTCCCAACATTTCGTGCTACCAATAACCTGATAACCACTACTCTACTCACTCTCTGTATGAATTTAGCTTGCTTAGTTTCCACATGAATGTGATAAAGCTATGTATGGTTTTTAATACCTGTCTCATTTAATTAACACAGTGTGTCCATAACATTATGCTTCTTGGGAATGGGGAGATAACTTGGTGGTCTAAGTGCCTACCTGGCTAACACAAGGACCTGGGTTCAATCCCTGGTACTCTTGCTGCACTAGCCCCAGAACCCCCAATGTGCTGTGTCAGCTCAGAAACTGGGCATGGTGGCATACACCTGTTATTCCAGTGCTGGGGAGGCTGAGACAAATAAATAAATAAACAAACAAACAAACAAACAAATACATAAATAAAATTTTAAAATAAAAAAGTTCAGGGCTGGTGAGATAGCTCAGGGGACTAAGCATCAGCTTAGGCAAGCACAGAGACTAGGATTTAATCCCTGGTACTGCGTGCTATTCTGGCCCTCCCCTAGGCATGCTGAGCTGGTGACTTGAGTCCAGGTATGGTGGCCTATTCCTGTAATCCAAGTATTGGGGAGGATGAAAAAAGCAGGTTCACTCCGAATCTAAGCTGCATAGTGAGACTCTGCACCAAATACATAAATTAAAAATAAAGTAAAATAAAATGCAAGAAAACATGTTTCTTGGACCCATCTATGTTTGAAAAATGATAGGATTTTCTTTATCAAAGACCAGAATAGTGTCCTGTTAGTATGTATTAACTACATTTTTTTTATCCATTCATTTATTGATTAGATCATTGATTCCATTTCTTTGGTATTATGAATAATGCTGTAACAAAATTGGGATCTTTTCAGTTACAAACTTTATTTACTTTGCAGCTGTACTCAGTATTAGCATTGCTGGTACATAGTAATTCTTTTTTTTTTTTTGTCTTTTTTTGAGACAGGGTCTTGCTATGCAGTTGAGGCTGGCCTTGAGCTCACTTTTGTAGCCCAGGCTGGTCTCGAACTCACGCCGATCCTCCTGCCTCAGCCTCCTGAGTGCTGGGATTACAGGCGTGAGCCACCACGCCCGGCTTACATAGTAATTCTTATTCTAGTATTTTTAATTGGTTCAATACCATTTTCCTAACAATAATAATTACATTCAAAACAAGAATGTTCAAGGGTTCCTTATTCTTTATTTAACAACTTTTGTCATTGTTTGTCTTTTTGGAAATAGCCATCCTAACAGATGCAAAGTTATATTTCATTGTGGTTGTAATTTACATTTCCCTGATGTTGAACTTTGCTTTCCATATACATATCTATTGGCCATGTCTTCTCAGTTGGAGGAATAGCCCGGCACCATTATCTACTAGAATGTTTCTGCATCCTAGTTCTGCTTGAGTTCTGGGCTGGTCTGAACCCTGATTTGGAATCTATTGTTCAGAGTCTGGCCTGGAGTTGGATGAGCCTAGAGCTTCCATCCTCATGGGCCAAGCTGGAGGCTGAATCCATGCGTGCTGCTTGATGAATAATACTAATTGTGGAGTGGCATGGCACTGAGCCTGTGGCCACTGGACCAAGCCAGTGTGGGGGATTTCCAAAGACCAACTGTGAAACAGGCCTTGGAATTTGGGTTGTGGGATATTACCTTGCATCAAAGAAGGAATAGAGGTATGCATTATGGTATCTCGGATTATGGGGACGTGAAAGTGGGTTTTACAAGGATGGCTGAAGTATTGAAACCTGAGGCAAAATTGCTTCTTTTCTTCCCACTCTTTTCTCTAAGTAGAGGACAGGGAGTGCTGCCTGGATTTTGAGGGGATGGCCTCAGTAAAGTAAAGCTGTCTTTCTGACCCTATTTAGTGAATCTTTCCTTATTTTGGTGTTATGCCAAAGTAGAATAACCTCTCACTTGTTTTCCTTAGTTTTTTTGTATTTTGTGCAGGGTCTCACTGTACAGCTCATACTCATAGTGATCTTCCTGTTTTCAAGCCTCCCAGTGCTGGGATTACAGACATATGTACCACACCCAAACTCAATGGCCAGTTTAGCATGCCCAGGGGCAGGGCTGGCATGGCATGTGGTGTCAGTGATCCAACCACAGTCCCTGTGCTTGCCTAAGCAGCCACTTAGTCTACTGAGCTGCTGCACTGGCCCTTTGTTTTTCTTGGTTCTTATGAGGGCTTAAAGAGTATTTAAAAGCTGTCTTCTATAATCTTGCTGACATCAGCCCCCTCAAAAAGCTAAGACCTCAATAGGCTTATTATTTGAAGATTTTGTCCTTTGAGTAACATAGTGATTTTATTTTACTGAAAATATGATGTGGCATAGGAGACTTCAACATATTCATATATATTTATGTCACTATCTAAATAGTAGTACCATGAAGTATTAAATAGTAATACTGTGAAATATTATTAATTAAGGAAAAAGAGTCTTAAAAGCTATGTAATTAGTTAAAAGGCAGGATTGTAACCACCTGTGACAACTCAACATTATTTGAATATTCTTCTTTCTTTCTTGTTATACATGAAATGCTTGAGGTTCAGAATGATAAAGTGATTGACTCAAGGTCATACTTCTAGTTTTGGCAGAGCTGATCTTAATTTCAGTCCTCCTGCTTCCCATGTTACATTGTTCCTTCTTTAAGGTGTGCTTGGTTTTTCATTTGAATATAAAGAATTTTTCATTTTTAAATATCATAATATACATTGCAGGGAACTTGTTTCATAATATCTCATATACAGAATTTGTCAAACATTTTTTATTTTAAAAGTTAGTATATTGAATCCAATTTTATATCAACATTTGTCTTATCTCAATAATTCTGTTGCTATAGTAAATTATATTACAAAGGGAGTGCAGAATAATTACATTTGATGTTGATACCCTATTATAAGTTAGTCAAATATTTGATTGCAATATCTTTTCTAACTTATTTTAAATTTGTCACTTTTAAAACAATTCAGGCATTAATCTAATCTAGGAATTTTAATTTTTAGTTCTTAAAATAAATTTGATTTCATTCATGAATTTTCTCTTCTACATATGGAAATATTATATAATCAACCCTATATCATTAAGACAGAATATTAGCATATAAATGAACAAGATAATTAAACAACCAAAAACAGAGCATTTTTTCTTCCATTTTATTCAGCTTTGTCTTTTCACTTAAAGTAAAATGTCTTGGGCCAGGAGATAGCTCAGTAGAATAAGCACTTGCCTGGCAAGTACAAGGTCCTGGGTTCAATCTCCAGTACCAAAAGAAAAAAAAAAGGAAAATGTCTTATCTCTTAAACACAATGTTTACTGGGCATGGTGGCGCATGCCTGTAATCCCAGCACTCGGGAGGCTGACGCAGGAGGATCACTGAAAGTTCGAGACCAGCCTGGGCTACAAACGTGAGCTCAAGGCAAGCCTCAACTGCATAGTGAGACCCTGTCTCCAAAAGACAAAAACAAAACAAAACAAAACAAAAAAACCCCACAATGTTTGATTATCTAGCAGTATTTATTATGTCATGTTACAAAAGCATGGTTAAACAAATGGCTATTTAGCTAACTTACCTTTTCATCTAATATTAGTTGATTTCATTTTAAAAATCTTGATTAGTTGTTTATATGCTCTTCACAATGTCACTAAAAAGGTAAAAAGGAAAGAAGAAAGTTGAGACCAAGGAAATTGAACTGCTTTTTCTCACTGAATTTATCTGAGTATGTAGTGAATGTGTAAGTTGCAACATGTAAGATAGAATAGAAGTAAATAGCACAGAATTTTAATTCAAGCTTACTTACCTTCTAGTTGTTGATTTTCAGTTGGTTGCTTAACATGTCTGATTCTCAGTCTGCTTATGAAGTAATATTGACTGAAATAATTATTTTTAGATACATGAGTAATTATAATTATTAAATTTGAAATTAGTGATCATGTAGCAAAATCACTGATATATTACACAATATATAATAATTTCAGAAACTATCACATTGAGGTATTTATTAAGCATCTAATGTTTGCAAGGCACTGAAAATAATGGTGCAAGAGGAGATATTGTCCCTATGATAAAATTCTAGTGAGGAAACCATAATAAACAAATAAACATCAATTAATTAATTAAAAACATTTTGTTTAGTGTTGTTTCAGAGATGAGCAAACTTTATTGCTAAACAAAATTAGTATTTTAAAAATATAATTTAATTTCATTTCAAAGAGTAAAAATGGAAACAACAGAAAAAACAAAAACACAAAAGTAAAGACAGAAACAAAGTAACATACAATGCATATGGTCATGTTTTATCTCTTATCTCTGAGTATGTAGTAAATGTTTAATTTGTAACACATAAGACAGAATAGAAATAAACAGTACAGAATTTTAATTCAAGCTTACCTATCTTCTAGTTGCTGAGTTTCAGTTGGTTACTTACCCTTCTGACTCTCAGTCTGCTTATGCAGTAAGCAGATATTTACATAAGATTAGCAAATTAACAATGGTTGTCATGTTATATATTTTTAGCAGGTACTTTGCTGCTTGGATTAAGAAATACAGGTATGCAAGATTGGGCAAGCAATTTAAAATTAATGCTTGTTTTCAATAAATCTTAATTTTTCTTATTCTTTTTACTTTTTAAATTTATTTTAAAGAGTATATATATATATATATATATAAACAACAAAAAATTAAAGAGTATAATCATAATTGATAAGACTTTAGAAATGGTATACATGTAGAGGAACAAAATGAGATTTATTCAACCATGGTGTCTGTATTGCACATTGCTGTCTTCGATGTAGTCGCTCCGATTGCAGATGCTAGTATGTAGAATTAGTTGAATTGCTACTTTTAAACAGTGCTATTTTCGGCGGGCGGCGATGAACTGGGACGCGCCCTCGCCTCAGCACCCTAAGCATCCTGAAGCCTGAGGAAGAGCCCAGCAAGGACGCCAGGACCAGTCCCGGTGGCCTCGGCATTGGCTCTGGGGGAAGAGGATCAGAAATACTGACTTCTTGGACTGAGATGAGAACCTGGAAGCAATGCCTACAATTGGCACTCCACGTGGCCAGAAAGCACGGCCTTCTCAACACGACAATCACTACCAAAATATTGTGCAGGTTATCCACAGGACCTTGCATGAGCAATTTAGTTTTTTTTTTTTTTTTTTTTGGCTTTTTGAGACAGGGTCTCACTGTGCAGTTCAGGCTGGCTTTGAGCTCACTTTTGTAACCCAGGCTGGTCTCGAACTCGCAGCCATCCTCCTGCCTTAGCCTCCCAAGTGCTGGGATTACAGGCGTGAGCCACCACGCCCGGCTGCATGACCAATTTAGAGATGATTCATGTTAGCTTAAGTGACAGTGGTTTAAGCAGGGCCTGAAACCCAGAAGAGCATTCGATTTGCATGGAGAGCAGAGTCCACTATGGAGGTCGCATTGCTGCAGTGAGGTTAAGAATTTGCCCACAGCCTGCATTCCTGAGAAAAAATCAGGAGTTGAACCAGTTTGCAGTAAAGACTGACAGATCCCTACATTTGGCGCCCCAACAGGGACCCCGGTACAAGGTCCCAACTAAAAGGATGTTGTGAGGAGCCAGCAGATGCAGAGCCAGGACAGCACCTGACCCAGATTAAAAAGCAAAGCTCCCAGTAAGGAACAAGAACCTGTGTCTAAGGAAATTGGAAGACATAATATAGATGAAGGAGAAACCAAAACATCAAATGCCAAAAGTAAGCAAGATGAAGGCTCATCAGAAGATAAAAGTAGATGTGATGCAGATTTACTTGAAGACTTATCACCAACACAAAGGAAAGAAAGCTTAACTGTTTCAGATAAAGAAAATGATACCTGTCCAGAAGACCAGGAAACTCACTCAAAGAAGATCTTTAGCTGCAGCTCAAACATTCGTGCAGTTAAAGAGAAAGAGGAAAAAGAAGTACAGCAAGTTGGCAAGGAAATGCAACTGAAGATGGGCCAGGGTTCAGAAAATACAGCTTCATGTGATCAGGTTGAAGATTACAACTCCACTGAAGCTAACTTTTCTTCAAAGAATGTTAAGGATTTGGTGCTAATGTCAAATGATGTTAGCATTGATCAGTTTTTGAGAAAAAGAGATGAACCTGACTGTGTTGGTTGTGATGTGAGTGAGCAAGGTAGTGTTTATTTGGAACCTTTGACACCATCAGACCCACTTGAGTATGAAGCCACAGAGATTCTTTAGAAAGGCAGCAGCGATCTTTCGGCACAGACGGGTCACGTAGTGTCTGACCAGGCAGATGACGGTCCTGGAAAAAGTAGTCCGAGCACAACAGAGAGGACAGCACATGTGGCCGAGGAGGAGAGACGTTAAGTTACATAGCCACTCGCAGTGCACCAACAGGAGGCACGTCGGGGAATCGTGCTCCTGGGTGGGCACACTCATGCTCTGCTGGAGGCAGAGATAGGGAGATGCGAGGGAATCGTTCACACTTTGCCTGTGTGTTCAATCTAGGTCTTTAAAGAAGTGGACTAGCCAATAATAGCATGGTTAGTATGGATTTTCAGGTTCTAAAGACATGGGTAGGATGGGTAGGATTTTAACAAAGGCTTCAGTTTGTGATCAGAAGTTCTCATCTAAGTTTAAGTGAATAAAGGAGACTTGATTGCTTATACCATAAGAACATTAGTTGTGTTAGTAAAACTTAAAACTCTCACCAGTCCTAAGCACAGGGAATAGAAAAAAACATCTGACATATATAGGGATAATTTTCTGAGTTTCATTAAACCTGTAGCAAAGCCTGTCATTTTAGGTCTCTCAAGTACTTTGTGAAAATAAGTCTTTTAAGTGAAACCAGAATCCCTTTTGAGGTTTGGTTAATTTTTACCCCTTGGCTCCCTACGTCTTTAGAGTAGTAGTATTCAAAGTAGCTGATCCACAACTGTACCTGTCTACCAGTGAGACAAGGGACTTTTACTGGACTGTAAATCTTTCACTGAGAAAAAGCTGACAATAAAAAGAAAACAAAAACATTGAAAAAAAATAAACAGTGCTATTTTCAAAGAACTGATGGAATTAGTAGTACAGTCATCACAGGTATCATGTATATATTCTTGCAAGATTTTTCCTTTCCCTTTTTTCCTATCTTTTCTCCTTTCTCTCATGTTCATTGTTTATTGCTTATGTTCACTTTCTTTCCATTTTACTCTTATCTATTATATCTTTCAACTCTTACACTAGGGACATAATCCAATATTTACACATGTGAGTCTGATTTATTTCACTTATGAGTATAGCCTCTAGTTGCATCCCTTTATGTATAAAAGTCTCAAGTTTGTCTTCCTGTATAGCTGAGTAAGCACACATGCCTGCCTTGCAAGTGGAAGGTCTTGAGTTCAAACCCCAGTCCCACTAAAAAAAGAAAAAGAAAAAGAAAAAGAACAATACTCCATTATATAAAAATACCATATCTTTTTTGTCCATTCCTCAGGTGATGGGTATTTTGGCTGTGAAATTATTATTTGTGATACTGAGGTATTACACTAAATCTTAAATATGTACTTGGAGTCAGTGATTCTATATCAACCATAGAACATTGTTAAAATATTGGTTTTTTAATAAATAAATTAATATTGATTGACATTGGTTTGTAGCTATAGAGAGTAATTTTATTTATTCAGTGAATATTTTTAGATTCAAAATGAATTAATTTGCATGTAATGGTCTCTGAGCTCCTAGAATATACACTTTAACAATGAGGACAAATCAAACCCACAAATTCTATCAATCAATATGTAAAAGAGTAAGTTTGGTAGTAGGAATCTAAGTAAACTATTCTATCAACCCAACGCTTTTAGTCTGGCCAGGTATCAGGGACAATGGAAGGCTTCAAAAGGAACATAGTGTTTGATTCTAACCTTAAGGTTGGCCTTATAGTGAAAACTCATTTTAGTCAAATAAGTATCAGAAACCTGTTATAATACCCAAAAGTTTCAATTTAGTAGTGGAAATAGTGAAATGAGTGGTAAAATACAATAAAAATCATATCATGCTACTAATTTTTAAGGTAGAAGAAAGTTTTACATTTTCGTTAAGATTGTAAGTCAAGTACAGAATGGAATAGTCATATTTCACCCTTCACTGTGAATGTGCAATACAGAAACCATAGTTGCATAAATCTCATCTTGTTCCTCTAAATGTATACCATTTCTAGTCTTATTAATTATGATTATACTCTTGAAAATAAATTAGAAAAGTAAAAAGAACAAGAAAAATTAAGGTTTATTGAAGATAAGCATTAATTTTAAATTGCTTGCCCAATCTTGCATACCTGTATTTGTTAATCTGAGCAGCTAAGTAGCTGCTAAAAATACATAACATGACAACCATTGTTAATATGCTAATCTTGTGTAAATATCTGCTTACTGCATAAGCAGACTGAGAGTCAGAAAAGGTAAGTAACCAACTGAAACTCAACATAACTTAGTATATTAACATCAACACTTAGCCACGTACATGACATGGCAAGTTGTTTATGAGGACAACATTACAGAGCTTCACATTGATGGGTTCCATGAAAAAAATTTTTCATCTGTGTATATGGTTTCTAATGGCTGTGAACAATTAAAGAAAAGACCTAAATTTAGACTGGAAACTTATTGTGATATAAACTTATAAATATTGCTGTTGCAATAGAAATAAAACACAGATGTAGAAAATGAAAAAGACCTTTATGCAAATGAAACTCTGGGTACTAGAAACAGAACATCTTAGGCTAGAGGATTCTTGTAGTTATGGATCTTGGCTGATCTACTGCCAAAGGAATGAGAGATTGATATTTAAATTTTATGCAAAGTTTCATGGCTAGTCTATGTGTTGCTTTGGCAGAACAAAAGCAATACAATCTCTAGAAAAAGGCACGGAAACTTTTATAGACTTTGATTTGCTGAATACAAGAGAAAATCTTTGGAGTCTAACCAGCTGTACAATCAGAGGTTTTATTATGCTCCCTCATGAATCTGGAATGGCTCACTCTGCTTGGAGCTTGACCTATTTTTGTATTTGCTTTTTGATTTTGCCAAGCTTTCTTATACTATTATGTAGGTTGACATGCTAATCACCACACCTTAGTATTTTTTAATGTAGATCTTTTCTTTACTATTTTTTTCTTTATATATATTTATTTTAATTAGAAAAAAGGTAAAATAGCAACGAAACAGTAAAAACGAGTTAGTAGGGTGGTTACAATATTTAATATCATGCATATTGTTGTCTTCATAATAGTTATTCAGAGGACAAGATGCAGATCTGATATGCTGTATGACTATCCTAACTGTTGTGTTTGCATACATACATATATATATATTTTTTCTTTTCTTTTTAAAGTTTCTAATACTAGGAGAAAATATCACACCATGTCTTATAAGTAGATTACAAGTCAGAGATACAGTATGAATAATAAAACAGAAAGTATAATTAAACAGTATTCCAAAACTTAATTAAATATCAATTAACTAAAATTTAATTAAATATTTCAAGACAATATTCCAAAATTCAAATCAAATCATGAGTCCAACTTAGAGACCACAATATTGTGTATTATATGTATGAGTCTAATCAATTCAGAGTCTTCACATCATATTTGAATATGCACGAAGATATCAACTAAGAAAAAAATTCCATGGTAGTAAAGAATTACTAAGAATAAAACAACATAAATACTGGAATGGCAAATATATGACCATAATTTCTAACAGTTTGTGGGTAGGATTATCTCAGAAAATTCTAGTATGTGATGGAGATGCTTACTGGTGTTTAGGTGTCCCTTGTGGGACTGAGCTACCACTATTTCCTTGGTATCCATACTGTCAACTCAGACAGTATAGGAAAAGTCCATTTGTACACAAAAGAATAGATGAAAAGACTGCTTTTGTATACCTTTTTTTCTCTTGTGTTTGTTTGCCCTATTTGGCTAATTATTTCCTTTCTTCATGAATTGTGGTCATTTTGATCCACCTATAGAATATATCTTAGTAAACTGTGCAGTGTTGGCTTTGTCATCATGAAATTCTTTAATTGTTCTTTGTCCTGGGAGTATTTCACTTCTCCACTGAACCTGAAGGAGAATTTTGTAGGGTATAGAAGTTTGGGCTAGAATTTGTTTTCTTGCAAGACTTGTAGTACTTTTCCCCATGTTCTTCTTGACTTGATGGTTTGTAAAGAGAAATCTGCCATTATTCTAAATATATAGACTTTGCATAGCCCTGTCTTCTGGCCTTTAAATGTGATCTATTTCTTTTCTCTAGCAGCTTTTTGTATATTGTTCCCATGCTGAATTTCTGGGATCTTGATTATTATATGTCTGAGTGTGGTTTTAACTGGATTGATGTTATTTGGAGTTCTATATGCTTCAGTTACTGAATGTCAAATTATTTATCCATATTTGGGAAGTTTTTGCTATTACTTCTGTCCATATTCTTTTTATATCATTTGTATAGACTCCTTTCTTTTTGATGCCTGTTGGTGTTACGTTGTTTTTCTCGTCTTTGCATCATCTTGCACATGTTGAATTATTTTTTCTTGCATCCTAGTTGTTATTAAAAGATGCTTTCTTACCTCTTCACTAGCAGCAATAGTGTCTTTAAGGTCTGAGAGTCTATTTTCACTTTCATTAGAATGCTTTTGCCAGCTTGTGATTGAGGTTTAAGTTCCTGTATAGTACTTTGAATCTGCTGCATACATTCTATTACTTTCCTATATTGCTCATTGAAGGATTCCATTATTTTTCTATTCTCCTCTATTTTTTTTATCAGAGTCTTCTTTAGAAGCACTTAGTATTTTTATTATACATATTATTATTATTATTATTATTATTATTTTACTTCTGAAATTATTTCTGATCTGATTTTCTCTACCTTTCTGCAGTTGTTTATTTTGGATGCTATTATTTCAGAGATTTCAGGTGTGTGATTTCCATTTCTTCTATGCTATCATCTCCTGTTTTTGTTCTGCATGGGGCCAGTCCTGAGAGCACATGTTGCTCCTTCTCTTTGTCATTTTGTATAGCCCTGTCTTCTGACCTTTGGTGTAGAGCTTTCATAGAGTTCTTATCTTAGTACTTGATCTAGATCTACCAAGTTCAAACTTGTCCAGGTGGGTGTAGCTTGGGTATGGTTGTTGAGCTTCACTTTTTCCTGCTGCAGTCCTTGGAGGCAAATCTGCTGTGCTACACTGGCAAGATGTTCTCCTGGATCAGCTGGTTGGGTCTTGTCTCTAGTCTCTCTGCAGGGTGTTCTGTGGCAGTTTTTCACACTGGGCCTGTCTGATGGATGAAGTATCAGACACATGCTGGGCCTGGTTATTGGGTCAAATGAGTTTCTAGTAGGCCCCAGGCAGTTTCTCACTCACATGCCGGGCCTGGCTGCTGGGTTCAATGAGTTTCTGGTGTGCCCAGGGCAATCTACTTCACACACTGGGCCTGGCTGCTAGATAACGAGTTTCTGGTGGGCCCAGTGTGTTCTCACTTATGTGTGGGGCCTGGTTGCTTGGTCAATTCCCATGTCTTAATCTTGAAGCCCAGTTTAATCATAATCTGTTTTTATTTTCATCTGCTATTAGCCACTTTCACATCAGTATTGGAGAACAACTTTGCATCCTCTTCATGTCATCTTAATTTTAATTTCTTTTATGACTCATTGTCTACTTAATCACCCAGACTAAAAATTTGACATTCATGTTTGAAGAATCCTTCTTTATTCATGTTGTCTCTTTTATCTGGAAGGTTTTATCTCTTTTTAAACTTCACCTCAACTAACAAGGTAAAAAGAAAAGTAATTGAAGACAAATGATAAAAAGGCAGAAATCAGTAAAATTGAAAATAAAACAGCAGAAAAATGTATTTAATCCAAATTGAGGTTTTTTTAATAATTAAAAGAAAAAAGAGGGCTGCTGGGATCGCTCAGTGGTCTAAGGTGCCTGCTTAGGAAAGCTTAGGCAGCCACAGGGACCGCGGTGGTTCGACCCCCGGCACCACATGCTGCATGCATGCTGCGCCAGCCCTGCCCCCAGGGCAGGCAGGGCCAGCCATAAAATAAAATAAAATAAATAAATAAATAAAATAAAATAAAATAAAAACACAAGGACTAACAAATAGAATAATGAAGACACAGACAGGGAAGATACAAATTATCAATATCAGTAATGGAATAGGCACACTAACATAGATCCTGTAAGACATTAAAGAATGCTAAGAGAATTGTACACACATATATTTTGCAGGTTCATTGAAACAGAAATTTCATGGAAAGTAAACTCACTGAGCATGAAATGTATAATTTGCATAGATTTATGATCATTAAGGAAATAGAATTAGTAACTTTAAAACATTCTAAGAATCCTCTAAAGGAAAATTTTACATCCAAATTTCTAAAAATATGTTTAAAGAAGTAATGCCCATTCTCTACCTTTGTATTAATCAGATAAGAATCCCTTACCAGGATATTATGGATGGGGAGGCTTAAACATAGTTATAGCAGCAGAAGGCTGAGGTCAGGAAAAGTATGTAATAAGATTCTGGTGAATGCTCTTTTCCTAGTTATATTCTTGTTGTGTCTCATATGGTAAAAAGGGATAACAAGCTTTTTACTGTTTCTTCTTTACAAAATAATAGTCCCAAACGACAGCTACACCTTCTTGACTTCATCTTAACCCAAGTAACTTTTCCTATGCTTTGGTGTGCCCTAAAGACTGTGAGGGATGCTAATGGAATTTTGATCAGCTTTGCGTTAAATCTATGTAACAGTTTTGGGAGTATAGATATTTTTACAATATCAGTTCTTCCTATCCATGATCAATGAATATCTTTGCATTTTCTGAAATCCTCCTTGATCTGTTTTTTCAGAATAGTGCAATATTCAATAGATAGCTCTTTAACTTCCTTTATCAAACTGACTCCTAAGTATTTCGTCCTTGGATGCTATTGTCAAGAGTGTAGTTTCCTTAATTTCTCTCAGTGAGCTTATTTGTGTACAGGGAGTATTTTGAGGCAGATTAATAGCAATATGTCTTTTTTTTTTTTTTAGTATTTTGATAGTTTGAAAAAATCATTTATTTATTTACTTATTTATTTGGCAGAGGGTCTCATTATGCAGCTTGAACTTGTAATGATCTTCCTGTCTCAGGCTCCCCAGCAGTGGAATTACAGATGTGCTCTGCTATACCCAGTTTTGATGACCAACACAGTGTGGGGCAAACACTGCATGCCATACCAGGGATCGAACCTGAGTCCTTTTGTTTGACGGGCAGGTGCTTAGACTGTGGAGCTATCCCCTCAGCCCAGTCATGTGTCTTTTACTGCTATTTATTTAAAAAACTATAAGCATTTACCATTTATTTCTATCACAACTTATATAACCACTTCCTTCTAGATCTCAGTTTCTTAATCTATGCAGTTAAGTGATTCTTTTAAATTACCCATTCTTAACTGGAATATAGATGACTCTTAGAGAATGCTTTTTAAATTACATGTTGTTTTTCCATGTGAAAATTTTAACATACCTTCCTATTCCATTGGTATAGTCCCAATGCAAAAAAAATCTTATTACAGTTAACTCACTGACAGACACTCCTTTGGATAGATAGATAATTAAGGTGCCTTTTCCTGAGCTTTGTGTTTGAAGTAGGATGAGTACTCATGAAATTGACCACAATATTATCCTAAATCACTAAAATTTAATTTAAAAAATCTTTAGTGATTATGCCAAGGTACTAATGAATGAAGTTAACAAAGTAACCTTCACTGGGATCCAACCTGCATATATCTCAGGATGGCTCACATGAGAATGTCATATATATATATATATATATATAATATATATTATCATATACAATATATTATTTCTTTATATATAAATATAAATATTTCACTGTATCAGCTTGTCTACAGACAACTGTCATTCTCTTGAAACTTATAATCTCTGATATTTAAAAGCATTTTAGTTGTCAATAATTTATAATTCCATTTTCAGCATTCTTTAGAAAAGCTAACACCCAGGTGTTCTAATTTCTTACCTTGGTGTAGCTATCACTCAAATGTCAAAAGCTCATTATAAATGTCATAAACAAAATCAGTATTGAGGGATCAAGTTCACAATATTAACTGTATGCATATCACTGTTTTGTGATGTGACATTATGTTTGGGTACTGCTTGAAATATTTTCTCTGTATCAAGTTGTGATGTATCAAACCTCAGAGTGACACTTTATTATCTCTCTTTTCTTTTTTCTGTATTTTTTTAGGGAAGGATCTATTGGGTGTTCAGGGCCTTACTACTGGATGGGGCTGGTAGTGATCTGCCTGTTTACAGCCTCCCCAGTGCTAAGATTACAGGCCCATGCCACCATTCCCAGTCTCAGTCTTTTCAAAAACTAAAGTCCTATTTAATGGTGATTTAGTTCTCTCACCTTTTTGGAAAACAGTAGTCTGCCAATGTAGGTAGTCAGGTTGTTACCAGGTAGTGAGTTTTCTCCTACTACCTCAGCCTGAAGAAGTACCAAACTAAAGTTTATTAAAAATGAAACAAACAAACAAACAAACAATCTTTTTGTTCCTACATTCTGCTTTTCACTGTGTTTTGTACTGAGCAAACGCTACAAGTATGACTGAATGATTAGGAAAGTGAGCTGAAGAATTAGTTTTCTATATGAAACACTCTAAGACAAGAGGGAATCACGAAGGATTCATACTGGCCTCTTTGCAGTAGAAGCTTTTAAATAACAGGATAAACTATGTACTTTGTAAATATCCATTGATTTCTTTAAAAATCTCTTTACATTTGAAAGAATGATAGGAATTTTAGGGTGACCATTAAACTGTGTTTTGGAAGCTGATACCTAAAGGTGGCATAGGCTAGGCCAGAAGCTATGAAAATCCTATACATGAAATTAATCACATGAACTGGACTATATGGCAGAATGGGTGAGCTTTCATTCTTGTAAAATTTTAGAGAATTGTACTTCACATTACTGATTTTGGAAATGTATATTTTCATCTTTTTTTTTAATTTCTAGGTAAAAGTTTATCAATTTTCTTTGTGTTTCCAGATCTAAATTTAGCTTTCAAAAATTTCTATTGTTTTTATGTTTATGTTTTATTGATTTCCAGGCTGGTCTTTATTAGTTGTTTCTAATTACATTAGGTTTATTATTTGTACATCCTTCTCAAAAAGTTTTAATTATTGATTTTGGTTTTCTTTCTTTGTAATAAAATTATAAAGTTTAAGAACTTTATTAGATACATCTCTTTTTATTCATGTTTTGTAGCCTACAGTGCTTTTTCCAAATCCACAGTGTGTGTGGAAAGCTTATTGCTCAGCGATTGGCACACCACTTGTCTGAAGCTTTTCCTCATTTTGAGGAATTGATATTTCTATGTCTTATCTGTGTACATACATCTTTATTTATATATATGGACTACTTCATTTATTAATGAAGGTTTTTTGTTTTAAAGCTGGGGAGATACCCTTGGCAGTGTAAGTGCCTGCCTGGCAAGCACAAGGACCTGGGTTCAATCCCTAGTACTGTGTGCTGTGCTGAGCCTGGAATCCCAGGTGTTCAGTGCCTGCCACTGAAACTGGGTGTGGTGGTGAACATCTGTAATCCCAACACTGATGAGGCTAAGATAGGAAGATTACTATAAGTCCAATAGCATAGTGAGACCCTGTACCAAATAAATAAATGAATAAATATTTTTTTAAAAATCACATTTTTATATATGTAAATTGAATGTCCAAAACTTACTTCATTGGTAAATCAAGTAACATATTTAGTGTACCTAGCACAGTATCTGACCTCTATTACACATCCAACTGACTTTTACTCTTTCATTTTCTGTCATTGTAACTGCTAATGTATATGTAAATGCATGAAATGCTGTTTATAGTTCACAGAACACTGTTATTTAGAATGGTGAAATAAACAACAAAAGGCTAATTCCTTCCTAATGGATGCTAACTTATAAATAGAATATATACTTTACATTTTGTGCCGTGTTGAGTGGTCATGTCGATTAGTGAACTTGAAAACATTTCAATGTACATTTGACATGTCCCTTACCAGCCTCTAATCAGACTCCAGAGTAAAGTAAAAATGCCATAAGACATCCCTCATGAGTTGGGCCATTGATGCCTTTGTACCCATAGTTTGCACTGCTCTCACTGGCTTTTAGTCAACTGTCACTCCTTTATTTTTCCTGACTATGCCAAGTTATTTTATTCATCCATTGCTTTTGCTTATGTTACTTTCTATTCTATACTCAAAGACACTATCTTTATCACTGAACTATTTTTATATTTTTCTGTCTATATACCTGTTCTCCAAGTGTACTATACAGATCATTGCATATATGCCTTTTCCATTAGACTAAACACTATTTGTGGACAGAGACAGTATCTTATTTAGTATTATGCATTTCTTAATTGCCTTAATTACAGGTTTTTATCAGAAATTGGAAACAGTCAACCCTGTTCTTATACTATTTTGTATTCACTTTAAAAAATAAAAATACAGTTGAAAAAATGAGGATAGTAGTGTAACAGCACCAATCATACCAATACAGCCTTAGTGTTTTGGCATAATTTCCTAAAGCCCAAATCAACTTATTCTAAATCTGATAAACCCTCAGCTGCATGTACTAAGTGGGATCATGCCATCTTCCTCACTTATTAGGGTACTTAGGGAAGTACTGTATTTCTTGGATGATAGCTTGACAAGATTGAGGTTTACCTGTGGATTCATACAAGGGTGCTGATAATTGTGTTTCTAGTTGACAGAGAAATGGGAGTCCAAGTGAGAGCATTTCAGCTTCATAGCAGAGCCATTTCAGTGTTTTGCTCTTTCTTTTAGTAAGCTGTTGACAATTGCTGTTGTGATTACAGACAGTGGTTTTCTGTTTAAGGGAGACTTTTGACAGTTACTGGCAGATTTCTAACACATCATTAAGAATGCTTTCTGTTAACAGGTAGAGGAGAGAGAAGTGGATGTAAACCTATTACTGTCAGAACTGCATGTCTAAAAGCTAGAACAGAGGTCAACTTATTTTTGTAGTAATAAGTAAACTAGTTTTGAATTGACAGTTATTTCTACTTCTGGAAGGAGGGAGGGAAGGAGGGAGAGTGAGAGAAAGAGAGAGAGAGATTACAATACAAAGTCAACTTGTTTGGACATCTTTTGATAGCAGACTATGTAAATTAAAATTATCTCATAGGATATAAAATTCAACATCTTCATGTGTGAGAATGAATATTCTGTAGTTTCTTCTGGTAAAGAAGTATTGTAAAATAGTACTGTCTTGATAAAGTAAAACTGTTGAGGTCGGAGTACATATATATATATATATATATATATATATATATATATATATATATATATTCTTATTTCTACTATACATTAGTTGTGGGATTTTGAACCATTTATTACTACTTGGAGCTTGAATTTACTCAGCCATATCAATGGACCATGTTAAATACATTACTATTTATTGTTGGTAAAGGGTTTTGTTCTGTTATATGACTAACATAAAATTATAGCACTACACACTCTCACAACTCATTAATTACTAACATGTTTTTTTAAAAATTCATGGAAGAAATAAAGCATTCAGAGAGAAGTAATTTCCTCAAACCACATAGATAGTAGAGGCAGGCTAAGACAAAAAAATATATATGTTGGGTTTTTATTCACTCTTCCTTTTATTCAACCTTACTGATGTTATTATTCTAGTTTTTAGAGCAATGATATTGAAATCATGTGTTTGAAAAAGTTTTTATTCACTTAAAGTTAAAGCATCATTATTTTTATTTCTAGTTCCACTTCATATCACAAAATTAGCATGGAGTTGTCTTGTACTGATGTTGAGTGGAGACCCTTAAGCTTTTTGCAGGCTCATGAAAACACTTAAAACCTTTTATCTGAATCTTTTCTGAATGATAATATTTTTGTCAGACTAGGCCTACCTTAATCATGTTTTTTCCTTATAATTTTATTTGCCTGTTTTCTACAGTTCTATTTTTAAATATTTTATGGATGAATTTATATCTGCTAAGGACAATAGAAAACTTCCTTATCTAAATAGTTTATAAAGTGCTTTTTTTTTTTTTGTCTTTTTGAGACAGGGTCTCACAGTTCAGGCTGGCCTTGAGCTCCGTTTTGTAGCCCAGGCTGGTCTCAAACTCTCACCGATCCTCCGGCCTCAGCCTCCGAGTGCTGGGATTACAGGTGTGCACCACCACGCCCAGCTTTTTTTGTTTTTTTGAGGCAGGGTCTCACATTGGATATCAGACTGCCTTTGAATTCATCATGTAGTGCAAGTGGGCCTCAAACTTCCAGAAATCCTGTCTCACCCTTCCAAGTGCTAGGATTACAAGTGTGTACCGCTATGCCCAACCCCTGTAAAATGCTTTCAACTGCGTCATATTATTTCACACTACCACCTACTTTTGATAGCTATGTAATAGGCATCTTTTTGGTGAGGAAAGATTTGTACTGGAGACCTTAAGGCTTTAGCACTCAATATATATCTATATATATATAGATAGATATAGATATAGATATAGATATAGATATAGATATAGATATAGATATAGATAGATATAGATATAGATATAAATTTTTTTTTGTATTTTGAGACAGGATCTTAAATTGCTGAGCTTCTTCTCTAACTTGGATATACTGCTAGGATTGTAGGTGTACACTGCCATTCTTGGCAATTGTGTACTTTAAAATTCCCATCTCATAAATGAGACAACTTGAGCTTAGTGAGGTATACCTCAGTTCACAAAGAATGCTACTGGGGGAGGTCAAGAATCCAGCTTTTAGGGAGGGCCAGATAGCACAGCAGACTAAAGCACTTGCTTAGGTGGGCACAGAGACCAGGGTTGGATCTTTGGTGTGCCATGCTGGCCCCAACTCCGGGGTGTGCTGAGATTGTAAGACAGGTGCAGGTGCATACTTGAAATCCCAGCTCTTGGGAGGCTGAAAACAGAATGATCACTAGAGTCCAATCTATGTAGTGAGACCCAATAGGCCCTGTAATAAGTACATTAAAGAAATTGAGCTCTTTAAGTCAGCAAGAGAAACAAATAAAAGGCATATGTATAAGAAAAAAATCAAGTTATCATTGTTCACAGGTGATTTATTTCCCTAATAGAAGATCCTCAAATTCCACAAAAGATTACTAGAATCATAATCAAATTTACTAATGTAGCAGGATATAAATTAATACATAACAATTGGTAGCATTCTGGTATACTGATAATAAATTCATCCAGAAAGAAATTAGGAAAATAGTATCATTTACAGTAGCACCCAGAAAAATGGCATACTTAGTATTCTAAACAAGTAAGTAAGAGATCTGCAATGAAAACTACAGTATTCTGCAAAAGGAAATCAGAAAATGGAGAAATATTTTCTGATATTAGATAGTTAGAATCAATAGTATCACAAGGCCATACTTCTAAAATTGATTTATAATTTTAATGCAGTCTTAAGCAAAGTATCAGAAGCATTCCTCACATAACTAGCAAAAAAAATTCTAAAATTAACATAAAAACTGGTGAATGCAGAATTTTCATTTATTGAAGATAAATCAAGGAAAAAACCCCAAGGACTGGTGGGAAAGGTCATCAGTCTAAATGCCTGCTTAGGCAAATGTAAGGAATGGGGTTTGATCCCTGACAACACATGCTGTGCCAGCCCCATCCCTCAGGGCATGCTGAAACAGAAGGCATGGTAGTGCATGTCTGTAATCCCAACAATGGGGAGGCTGAAATGAGCTGCATAGTGAGACCCTGTACCAAATACATTTAAAAGAAAAAAAAAAAAAAAGAAAAAAAGAAGGAAAAGGCACAAGTGAAAAAGAAGAAATAAAAGAAGTGGGAAAAGTGAAAAAACAAAATATATTCTGTATGTATGGCAGGCCACTAGAAGAGTTAAAAGACAATGACCAGAGACCCACTGACCTCTCCCCTTGATATCTTGTTTCTGAAGTTAGATCCCAGCTTTGGGAAGCTGATCTGCACTATGATTTGGCAGCTCTGTGTGACTGGAAGGTCATGCTTTATTGTCTAGCTTCCTCCATAATTAATAGGTCAAACTCTATTATTCAGGCTCCTTTCTGGTTTTTCCTGATTGATTGTCATGCCTTATTGTCCAGTCTCCTTGCTATGCCCTAATCTCCTGTCTCAGTACTACAAATCTACAGTGATTTAAAAAAAAAAACAAACTGCATGTTACTTGTACAGAAACAGAAATATAGAACAATGGAATAGAATAGAGAATTGGGAAACAACTACAGGCACATTCAGCTGTCTGATCTTTGGCAAAGGGATCGAAAAGATAGTTTCTATAACAAATGGTGCTGGATGTAATGTAAAATATTGAACTGAGACCCCTATCCCTCACCCATGTACTAAACTAAAGTTAAAATGATTGAAGATCTAAATGTTAAATGAGAAACACATAACCTGTTGGAAGATAAAATTCTTGAAGACATAGACATAGGTTAAGACTTTCTGAACTGATCACCATTGCACAAGAAATAATAAAAAATCCATCAAAGTTGATCATATCAAATTGAAATGAACTCGCATAGGAAAAACAATAACCACTAGACTAAAGAGAAAATCTATAGGATTGTAAAAATCTATAGGATTGTAGCTATTCCCCAGAGGATAAACATTTAGAATATACAAGGCATTAGAAATACATTAGATCCCCAACAATATGAAAGGCTGTCAAAAAAGACTGATAATAAAAATGAATAGACATTTCTCAGAAGTAGTACAAATGATCAATACATACTGAAAAAAATGTTCAACATTCTGGCCACTATATAAATATAAATTAAAAACAACAGAGTTATTTTACCTTATTTTGAGAGAATGGGTTTCATCAAGAAATCAAATAAT
>PVJA010035825.1:0-21581 GCA_004027025.1 Myocastor coypus | reverse complement strand
GAGGGCAGGGCTGGCACAGCATGTGGTGCCGGGGATCGAACCGGGGTCCCTGAAGCCACCCAAGCTTCCCCAAGCAGGCGCTTTAGACCACTGAGCCATCCCGCCGGGCCCTGTTTTGTAAGTGTCTTTACAGGAATGATCTTTTTCCTTTCTCTGAACCAAAAGAGTAGGTCATGTCACTGAGTCTTTTTAACAAATTGAGATTCTAAGAAATTAGGTAATGCACCCAAGGTCACATATGTTCTTTGTAGGCAGCAGAAGTAGGATTCAGTCCCAGGAGGCCTGATTCCCAAATCCCTGTTTATATAAAGCACAACAGATTCACAAATATCACACCATAAAGGCACTCTCCAGAAAGCCAAAATGGAGGGCAACATCTTACAAAATCCCACAATAGAGTCCCTCAAAGCTGTTCAATCCATTCTACAGAATAAACTCTAAGAAACTGTCAAGTCCAGAGGAGCCCAAATAATGACTATGAGATGGCATACTGGGGAGCAAAAAGGACATTATGTAAAAACTAAGGACACACTAAGAAAGTGGGGATTTTTTCAACTAAAAATGATATATCAATACTCATTACTTATGATAAATGTATCACATGATTAGTTTTAACAATCAGAGAAACTGAGTAGAAGACTTTTGAGGTCTCTATATTTTTTGTAGCTTTCCTATAAACCTATCATTAGCCTACCATGAAAGGATTTCTTAAATGGCATTCTCTTTCATCAGTCTTTTAAAGAAATGTTTTAAAATTTAATATGCAAATTAATCACTTGTAGTGTTATTAATATGCAAATTTTAAGTGAGACTCAGAAGGGAACTTGAATTACCATGCTCCTAATACGGTCCCAGGTGTTGCTGTTGCTACTAGGACATTGGCTGTGCAACTGTAAGCTGCTAAAATATACAGTGGTGTCATCAGATGTGCTTGGTCCAGCTTCATGTGTGTAAGGAGCAATAATCATCACAAAGGAATCTCCTAAGCAATATTTGTGCTAGAAAATCTTGTGCCACTGGTTAATACAACACAGATATGCTGCTGTACAGTTTTCATTTCAGTGAAAATAATGTCTGAGAATCAAGTTTTGGAATGAACTGGCTCTTACTGTTACCCCCACTTCCATTTACTATCCTTGTGTGTGCATGTACTTGTTTTTTTGTTAATTTAAAAAATTTATTTATTTATTTATGTACTTGGTATGGGGTCTCACTATGTAGTTCAGACTCCTAGCGATCCCCCTGTCTCAGCCTCTCCTGCACTGGGATTATAGGCAGGTGCCACCATGCTCATTTTTAGCCAGTTAGGGGCAAGGCTGGCAAGGCACGCAGTACCAGGGATTGAGCTGGGGTCCTTGAGCTTGCTGGGCAGGTGCTTAGAGTCCCAAGCTATCTCCCCAGCCCTGTTTGTTTTAAAACCACTGCATAAAAGATACCAGAAGCACTGGGTATGTGTATGGTTGAGAAGTGTTCATAGGCAAAAATAGCATTTTGTAGAATTATCACAAATCTCTGTTTTCCCAAACAGGTATCAGATCTATTATAGCTCATTCAGGAATAGCACTTAATTCAGGCCTCTGTTTCTGCACTGAAGGGACATAGAGGAGAAATACTTACTTGGGCAAAATGTGTACCTTCATGGACTGAGGCTGGAGAGTGCTGGCTAACATCAGCCCTTTTAAATGCTACAGACACAATAATTTAAAGTTTATGTATACAAAACATAATGCAGTGATTTTCACTGTATTTTTATGAAGTATGACTGCTGCAAGATGCAGGCACTTCCTGAGCAGAACAATCTGTGGCCACCTACTTGTGGGCAACAGTAACCTTGGAAATGTACCATAGAGGCTTCGGTACAGCACTGTGCATCACAGAAAATGGCTGCTAACTACTGGAGTAATGGTAAAGTAGTTATAGGATTTACAGAAATCTCTGTAATCAAATAAATCAGAACCATTCAAAGGGGAGAATATACAGTTGGTCATAATGAAGTCTTAAGAAAAATGGTTATAAAAATAAAAGCATACTATTAGCATACTGTTATGTCACTCATTTTAAACACCCCACACACATGTGCATATATATATATATATATATATATATATATATGAATAAAAATGCAATAAAATGCTAACAATGGTCCATTTTGCAAGGTCTTGGTGGTTTTAAATTTTTCATATTTTGGTATATTTGCATTTTCTATAATACTGATTTTGTAATAAATATGCTACTAATAGAGTCATTATGAAGCATTATATCCAATATGGCTCATTGATTTTTGATTATGTGATAAATATATAACATTCAAAAGCATCCTAGGCAACAGAAGTTGGCATAAAACTGTGAATCTAAGAAAAATATGGCAAATGTCTTAGCACTTTTTGGCAGTGTAGATGTTCACTATTACTGGCAAAAATTATATGTATTACCATATTTAAATGTTTAATACTTATAATAATATACCTATAAGAATAAGCACATTTTCTTCAATAAAAATATAAAATTTTATGAGAATATCCTGAGCAAAATTTAGTTTATGGGAGACACAGTCTCAGAACAGTGTCTCAGAATTCTCAGATGGCCCCAGGATTCCTGTCTGCATGGTATATATAACTTACAACTATGATGGGATTTAGGACAACCTTAAAGTCACATCCAAAGAGAGGAGTCCTTCTACAGACCTTAAGAAGAGAACTGCTATGGAGATGGTGTGGGACAGGAATGCCCCAGGCGCTGCCAGTGGCCCCACGGTGGCAGCCAGTAGAAAAAGGGGACTGTGGAACCACAACCCCAAGACATCAAATTCTGCCAAATGCCAGGAGTTAAGAAGGGGATGAGATGAAATCATGGACAGGCTCAGTGTCAGCTCATAGCTGGACTTCAGCCAGGCGAGAGCCTAAGCAGAGGATGGCCCTCTCCTGACCGGCCAAAACTATAAGACTTGTGTTCTTTATACCACTAACTCTTATGAAGTAACAGAAAACTAATATAATGATAACTGATGAACTGGGCAAGTAACTGCTTCAAATGGAAGAAATGGCTAATACGCCGTACGCCATTACAGTTGTGTGTGTGTGTGTGTGTGTGTGTGTGGTCTCCCTACCCAGCTTGGAGCTGTAGCCTTCCTCCTGTTTTCAACCCCAGCACTGGGATTGCAGGCATGCACCACCACTCCTGCACTCATGTGGTTCAGCATGTCCAGGGGAGGGCCTGGTGTGGCATGGCATGTGGTGCCAGGCATCAAACCCTGGCCCCTGTGCTTGCTTCCTAAGTAGGCACTTAGTCTGCTGAGCTATCTCACTGGTCCTACCATTACAGTTTTTATTCAAATAATTTAACAATTGGTTCAAAAGTAGGCAAATACATATGAGTGCCAGTCACATAGCTTACACTGGGATAGAGATATAAGCATCAGTTCTGCTCTCGATAGATAAATTTCCCTATTTAAGGAAATTCACTTAAAAATAGGAAAAGAGCCTGATCAATTTGCCATGAAACTTCAGGGCCTAACAGATATGAAGGCAATAATCTCATTGCTAAGAAAAAAAAAAAATTAAGACAAAAAACATGAACTATGACCACAAAAATTACACAGACTAAAAAATGGAATTTCATCCCACAATCATTGGGATTAAAAAAACTGCATTATTTTTCAGGGTTGGGAGAACGTAAATAATCATATTTTAGAGGAAACTATTGTAAAATAATCTCATAACTATAGGCAACCATGTATATCACATGCAGAATTTTCCTTCCTCCCTCCCTCCCTTCCTCCCTTCCTTCCTCCTTCCTAACTCCCTCCCTCCCTCTCTCCCTCCATCTCTCTCTCTCTCTCTGTCTTTCTCTCTCTCTCTCTCTCTCTCTCTCTCTCTCTCTCTCTCTCTCTCTCTATCTATCTCTTCCTTATTTAATGATTTTCTTGTCCTTAATTCTAAGCTACATGAGAACAGGGATTTCTGCTACATTTTTGGAGCTCACAAAATACCTGTGGAAAGAATAAGTGATATTAACTGCATGTATTTTTATAGAACATGTTAAAACCCTAATGTGAAATTTTAAAATACAAATGCTCCAAAATATAGAACTCTGAACACGATCATAACATCATAAGTGAAAATTCCCTGCTATGACAGTCTAGGTCATAAACAAAATTATTAAATGCATTGTACAAGTGTACTTTAAAGCTATGCATATAAGGTGTATGTGAAAGTGAATTTTGTGTTTAGAATTAAGTCTTATATCAAAATTCTACATTATTTATACAAAATATTCTCAACTGCATAAAAGAATTCTGAAATTCATAGTATCTCTTGTTTGAAGCATCACAGGTAAGAAATACTCAACTGGTAGCAGGAAATGAAGTGGCCACCTCTTAAGAACAGGACACTAAGCTTGACCAAATATAATGAGTGGAAGACTACGTTCTTCACACTGTTATGAATAGAAAAATCCATGACACATTGCTTAGTAAAAGAAGAACATTGAAAAACATTATCATAATATATTCTAACAGATAACAAAATGCATCCTTCTACTACCTGTCCACATATAGGGAAATATGCACCAAGAAATGGATGGTTATATATTTACCAAGTGCTAAATTGGTTAATTTCTTGAGAGTAGGGCTTTTGAATGAGCTTGATAAGATATGTTGTGGTTTGTATTTAGTTGTCCCCCCCAAAGCTTCATGTAAATCATGGGGCTGTAAAGCAAGCTGCTTCTGCTTGAGGGGCGGGGCTACCAAGCACGTGGCTTGAGGGGTGGGGCTTGAGGGGCGTGGCCAAGAGAGGCACTAACCATTAAACTGACAGCATGCACTGTCAGAGTGCCTCCCCCACCAAGTGGCGGTTTTGTGCAGAGGCATGGAGCAGATGGTCCTGGACAGGGCAGTGCCCCAGCCCCTCATCTAGTCCCTACAAAACCGGGGCAGTGTCTTGAAACCTCCAGGAACTGCGAGCTAAATAAACCTTTCCTCCCCTAAGCTTGTGTTTTGGGTATTTGTCTCAGTAATGACAGAATTAGTAACTAAAACAGAATTTGGTACGGGGAGAGTGGGGCCATTGCTGTGGCTATACCTGACCATGTGGATAACAAGCTTTTGGAAATGGCTTAGAGGAAGAAATAGGAAAGGTTTGGCGATGTCGCCTATGAGTAAAGCACTGGAACAGTTTTGGTACTTCTGTAGGGGATGTTCTGGTCAGAGCTCAGACCAGAAGACTGATAGAAAGCCAACCTGTAAATACCAGGCTGGGGAGGTGTCTGCTGGAAAGGACTGCATTGGTGGTTGGACTCCAGATCATTTGTGTTTTGGCTTGGCCCCAACTTTGGCAGAATTTTGCTCATGTCCAGAGACTTTGACTGACACTGAAACTAAACATGGCAGACTAATTAATTTTTCAAAGGAAATGTCAAAGCAGCCAAATATTGGAGCAGTGGCATAGTTATTGCTGGGGGCTCTTAATCAAATATATGTTGACAACGAAGAGCAAAGTGCCCAGCAGCATGCTATAAATGTTGTGAATTTGGTCAGAAAGAAAGTGCCCAGAAGGCTGTGGACTGCAAAGATAGAGCTGAGATCTCCATTGCCCAGGAGGAACAAGACAGTAGCAAAGATGTCCTGAGAGCGTCATAGAAGGTGGCAGGTTCTTGCCCTTTGCAGCCTCAGAAGCGCAAGAGTGAGGGACTTTGCTCTGAGCAAAAAGCCGCAGAGCCTCATGCGCCAGGATGGAAGCAGCGGCCACACCATGTTCCAGAATGGAGGCAGCGGTCACACGAGGTCACAGAATGGCCCCAGCATGAAGAATTTGCTCTTTGGAATCAGGGTCAGAGTGTTCAGAAATCCGGCACTCAACCCCTACAGCTAAGAGAGCTTGGCATCATCCACATGGAACTGGTTTTAGGTGCATGCAGAATGCAGAAATTATGAGGTCAAGAAGGCTTCCTCAATTTCAGAAGAAGGCCTGGGAGGCCAGGCAGTGTGCCCTAGGGAGGGTAATATGTGAAGCTATGAGTGAGAAGCCTACTGTGTGGAAACTCCAGAAATTTGGAAAAGCCAGGACCGTGGATCATCAAAGCAAAACTGCAAGGTGGGAGCACAGCCAGCCTAAGAGAGAAGCTATGGGAGGTACAACCACCATGAGTGCCATAGGGGTGAAGCCACATGGAGCTCACAATTTGCTACAGATTGTTTCAGATGTTTCACATGGAACTATAGGACCTAATGTTTTCCCTGCTCAGTTTTGGACTTGTTTTGGCCCTGGTGGTTTGAGTCCTGTTCTGTATACCTTTTGGAAGGGCAGTGTTTACTTCTGCCTTTGAATATTCGATGTATGTAATTTTTCATTTGTGTAGGTGCTCACAGTTGAGAGTTTGCCTTGGATCTGGAGAAAACTTGGGACTTGGACTTTTCAGCATTGCTGAAACTGTTGGTACTTTGGCAACTTTTAGAGATGGACTAAAATGCCTTCTGCAGAAAGAGATGTACACGAGTCTTTGGGGGTCCAGGGGCAGAATGTTGTGCTTTGTATCCCTAAAGCCTCATGTAAATCATAGGGCTGTAAAGCAAGTGGCTCGAGGGGCGGGACTGTCCAGCACGTGGCTCGAGGGACGGGGCACGAGGGGCGTGGCCAAGAGAGGTGCTAACCATTAAAGTGACAGCACACACTGTCAGAGTGCCCCACCCCTCCCGCCAGGCTGTGGTTTCACACAGAGGCATGGAGCAGATCATCCTGGACACAGCAGCACCCTAGCCCTTCCCTCCAGTCTTGTTCCTCCCCTAAGCTTGTGTGTCAGGTATTTGTCCCAGCAATGACAGAATAGTAACTAAAAAAATATACTAACATACTACTTTTTTTCTTTTTTTCATGTATTTGGTACAGGGTATCACTACATAGCTTGGCCTCATACCTTACACTCTTGTTTTTAGCCTCCCAACATTGGGATTAGAGGTGTGTACCATCATGCCTGGATTTGGTGGACAGCTGAGGATACCAAGAGGGTGCATGGCATGTGGTGCCAGGGATTGAATCCAGTCCCTGTGTTTGCTTAAGCAGGTACTTAGTCCACTGAGCTATCTCACTGGTCCTAATATATTGCTTTTATAAGGACCAAAATTAACAAAGTTCAATCCTTATTTAAAAATATCTTAGAATTTGAAAATTCACATCACTATAAGAACTTCAGTTTTTAACCAAGCATCAGTGGTTATCTAGGGACAAAATGATGGAGCTAAAAAGAATTTGGAGTTCCCTCAGAATTATTTTCAAAATAGTTTTCAAAGAGATGGTCCATAGTTTCATTAGACCCTCTCAAGTATCTATAGTGCAATATCATTGTCATCTTACCAATCCAAACCTGCTTCCATTGGTAACTGACTCTTCTTTTTGGTTATTTTGTGGAAACATAAAACATTTTCATAACCAAATAATGCACTGTGTATTACTGTCTTCAAAGTAGTTACCAAGTATAGGACACAAAATAAAAAAGTTCTTCCAAAAGAAGAAAAAAAGAGATAACACAAGCTTTCCTTTAAATAAACTAAGATAAACTGTTAGTATAAGGAAAATAAATTAGCATTATATATTAAAATACTTATAAGCAATGGAACACATGACTTGCCGAAGAAGTTGAACTCTCTGCTTTATGTTCATTTCTCTTCTATATTGTTGTGAAGGACTCAGAAACTGAACCCGCAAAATCAAAGACTCAGTCAGAAAGTGAGGAATCAAAATGAATGGCGGCTTTGTATAACTATAAATGGCCAAAAGTTACATGGAAAGAGGCTCATCCCCACAGGCCCTTGGGGACATGCAAGTTACAATAAGTTTTCTCTTAGAGAAACCATGGCAGCAAACTCCTTGCCTTGACTTTTGCCTACAATCATTTTTTATACCATCAAACAAATATTTATTTAGCAGATGATACCAATGGTAACATAAATACAAAATGATGCAATGGTACAAATACAGTACAAAATGTTCCAGTTACTGTAAATATGAAAAGTTCGTGATTTAAAACTTGTATCCAAGCTTTAAATTGTGTGACAAGAGCATTATATGACATGAAAGAAATACTTAATGATAGCAAATGATACAAATCCTAAGGATAATCAAAACAGTATTTACTATATCACTTAATAGATGGTTACCATTTATTGTTTTTTTTTTGGTGAGACCAGGGTTCAAACTCATGACCTTGCACTTGCCAGGCAGGCACTTGTGCCATGGAGCTATCTCCCTGGCCCCCATTTATTGTTTATATCACTGTATTATTCAGTTGTATATTACAGACTGACTTTTAAAGCAACAAGAAATACCATTTGGGTGAGGTAAGTAGTCAAAGTTTAAATATAGAACTTCCACGCCAAAACCAACAGGCATTTAAGCAGTTAACAAAAAGGACAGATGGGGGGCCCGGCAGGATGGCTCAGTGGTCTAAAGCGCCTGCTTGGGAAAGCTTGGCTGGCTTCAGGGACCGCAGTTCAATCCCCGGCACCACATGCTGCGCCAGCCCTGCCCTCGGGGCGGGCTGAGCTGGCCATAAAAATGAGTGAATAAACAAACAAAAGGTTCTGAAACAAGAAAAAAATAAGTAAAATAAAATAATTCAAAAAAAAAAAAAAAAAAGGACAGATGGCAGAGCTTTGTGCAGACCCAACACTCACCATTTTCTTCATGGCAATAATCAAATCCTGCTACACTGCATCTTCGAAAAACCATCTTATTCTCTGTGAGGGTGCCTGTCTTATCAGAAAAGAGGTACTGAATCTGACCAAGATCCTCAGCAATGTTCAAAGCCCGGCACTGTACTGTAGAGTCCATCTTTTCACTATAGAAATCCACATCATTTTGAATAAAGTATATTTGTCCAAGCTTCACAATTTCAATGGAAACATAGAGAGAAATGGGAATCAAGACCTGAGGAGCCAAACAATTTTTAAAATATTAAAGTAAGCTCAAGACTGTGAATATAGCTAGATAATGTAAAAGATCTTAAAGTTCTATAAGTTGGATGGAAATTACCTGTAATAAAATGATCATGGTCCAAAACATATAGAACCCTGCCAATGCTGGCGACGTGACATGTCCATCAGGCTCAGGGATGTTAAAAAAGAGCACATTTCCATATCTGCTCAACCAGATTCCATGACCTTTCAAAAAACACATAGATATGAAAAGAATGTATGTAAATATAGCACTTTATTCCTCAAGCAGGAGTGAAGAAAGTATTCAGTCTGGTCGAATATCAATTATTTTTAAAAACATGTTTAAGTTCAAAACACTAAGTCTTGTGTCCATTTTACTCTTTCTTTCTAAATGGCATCATAGAAGCTGATCAAATAGCTCAGTGGATTAAAACACCTGCAGCAGGTGCATGGGCTGGGGGTTCAATGCCCTAGCCTGCTATACTGCCCTGCTCCTGGGGTGCCCTGAGAGAGCAATGGATTGAGACTGGGTGTGGTGGCATGCGCCTGTAATCCCAGCTCTTGTGAGGCTGTAAAACAGGCAGAGCACTAGGAGTCCCATGTAGTAGTGAGACCTTGAACACTCTATAGACCCTTCCATAAAATACATAAATAAATAAATATATAAATATATAAATAAATAGATAGATAAATAAGTGTCAGGGTCAATTTATTAAAATCTTACAGTAGAAACAAAAATCATTCAGTAGCCTATGACTATGTCCGTGCTTCTTGTCTTATAGTGATATTGCTAAGCTCAGTTAGCCTAGTCAGTTTGCACCCAGCAGCATCTTCCACATAGCTATTCAGGTCAGCGTGACCACATCCTGCTGAGTTTTCCAACTTAAAATATGCATATATGTAGTTTTGTTTTTGCTTGCTTGAGGACCCTATAGTTGATTCCCAGGACACACTGGCCCAGTCAAGGACACTTTTATCTCTACCCACTCTGCTGAGACCCCCTCCCTTACAGAATGTTCCTATCCAATGACAAATAATTCATCTTAAATAGAGCTGATTAAAACAAATCTTCCTGACAACACAGGACCTGATTCTTGTAATTCACGTAACCAGTCGTGTAATAACCAGCTATCAGCTTTATACTTCCCACTTACAAGCTTTATTTGAACTGAGCTGAAAATGGACTCTGGACTGGTTCCCACCAGCTCACTAGAATTATATTAAAGTTGTCTTCCAAAAGTCCTTGGTGTGTAGCATTTTCCTTTGGTGCCTGGATCTTTCTCAGAATAGCACAATAAAAATGGATATAGTCGACATTCATGGTTTTCAGGCCTAAGTATCATAGACAAGGACATGAGAAAAAAAAATACTGAACTGTCCCTTCTAGAAGCAGAACATTCCTAAATACTGCTTTGGAAATTACTAATACTTCACTGCCATGATGCTAGCAAATTATCAAATGTACGTACCCAGGGCACCAATTAAACACATGATAAGCAGAAGGAGAATACACCAGAGGACATCTGTGTTTGCTCTTCTTTCTAGTTTACTACGTTTATAGCGTGGCCCCGGATTATTTAGCATTGCTTTGGTTTCATGGCCTACATAGGAAACAGAGAGTATCAGAAAATGTACACATTAAAACTCAGCAGTAAATATCATTTTTAAACATGACTCAGGCACGCAATTGGACAAGACAGTTACATATCTTGCCAATACTGTAGTCTCCTTTTGTGATCCATGAAGAAAGGGACCACCAATTAAGTCTATCAAGTCAAATATACTTTCTGCTTCCTCAGACTGCAGTCTGAATAAATAAAATAACTTTACTTTGCAGAAAAGCACAGAGGAGGCAGTGTTGAAAATTAGGAGAGTAACCAACCTGCATAAACCACAATGCCTACGACAGCCTCTGTATTTCTAATAGTGCATCCTCTGAGCAGTAAATTTTCTTTGTTGAGACCCACACGTTGTTTGTTGGAATGTTCTCTGTAAGAAAGACAGCATGGAGATTTATTCTAAAGTGGGAGTGTAAACATAAAAATCTTGCCCCTCGAGTGTTTCTGGCTCAGAAGAATAAGTCAGGCTGTGCACAGGAAAAGTTCCAAATGTGGTTCATTTGCTTCTGAGGTTTCAGGTCCCTGCTTTGGCTAAGTGAAAGCTACCACGAGTTTCTAACTCCCATTGCTTTCCGATTGGTTGTAAGTTTGTATTACTACAAAAACTTAAATATCCCCAATAAGAATCCACTTTTCTAGCAAACACAAAATTTCTAGTACACCACTGATAGGTGATTAGGGAAAAATTATTAATAAAGTTAGAAAATTGTCATTTTTCAAGTTGGCTGAAATCAAGGTACTGACTAGTGAGGTCAAAAACTGGCAGGCAGCTTTACGAAAGTGCAAAGCTAACAGCACTAGTCCAGCAACGGGACAAGGGAATTCGCAGATTCCTGATGTATGGAAAAGGAAGTGGTGGACCCACAAGCCTTTACCAAGGATTAGAGATGAAACCTTTAATGTCATACAGTACCTTGTGCATGTATGTATTTGCACACTTATCTATGTTCATTATTTTCTAAGAAGCAAATTCATTTTTGTCAATGGATTCTGAAAGCATTCCTTGACAAATGATAAAAAATCAGAGGCCAGAGCAGCTTTAGTATAAGGATGCATTCAGCCAAACTGAAAATAGAGTGAACTCTGTGACTGAAACAGTGTGCTTTACTCAAGACATGAATGGTATGGGGTGGGAACTCAGGGAGCTCAGCATAAGGATGAGACAATAAGCTCTACGCAGAAGATGGTGAATTTTATAGGCTAAGGAGCCAATTTCTTGGGAGAGGAAATTTAAGAAGTTATCAGCCAAAAGAAATATGTACACTTGGTTTTGATCATGTTTATTTGGATAAAATAAGCATTAAAAATATTTTTGAGACAATTGTGGAAATTTGAGCCAAGTCTTGTTAGGAGAATAAGCAATGGCTTTATTTCCTTTCTAGAATATCTTTTAGTAGTCTATGTAGGGTTGGCTTTGTCATCATGAAATAGTGCTAAGTTAAATACACCAGACATTTAAGCTTAAATACCATATGTTTTCTCTCATTTTTCAGTAAGTCAAAGTACAATTAAAGAGCAAAATAAAAGATTGATAGCAGAAATCAAGGAGATAAGAGTTTATGGAAGTAGAAAGAGGTGCAAGAGTCACCGCATGGGGGCAGGGTATTAAAAGAGCTAAAATGTATCATCAAGAACTTAAGGATTAAACAACAAAGAAACTGCAAGGAGAAAAGATAGGAAACATGGAAGGAGCAAAACCATGCACTTATATACACAGGATGAATTGGACAACGGCCCTAAAAACCTCCAACAGGTTTTTGACACTGAGGATAGCAATGTGTAACACTAAAGCTATGCTTGGCATGCCTGTCATTCTGGTCTTTTAGTTGTGTGCTGCTTCTAATGTAATTTCAGTTATTGTCATACTCTCTCAAGTAAATGGCTATTTTACAAGAAAATACAAAAAGATTTCAAATGTATAATGCATGTGTAACAACTACCATAATGTAGTCATTATATGTTGCAAACATAAACATGAACCAAAGGGAAAAAAGAATGAAGACAGGGGAAAGGGATCCAGAGTCAAAAGGAGGAGGATCTGGAGGGGAATATGTGTAAGAAGAATTAAGATATACTAACCACTCATACCTGCTCCCTAAGAAGAATGCAAGTGTCATGAACAGCAAGTGTGTACTAATGTACAATGAATTGGGAATTTTTCTCTGCCTAGGACTTGCTACTCTGAGGTAGTTCTAATTGTCTCTTTGTAAAATCCAATAAACTAAGAATCAAAGAAGTAAATACTTCGGCTCAGAGTCATGATGCACTGAAGTGGAAGAAGCCAAGCTGAAAGGTAGCCAGGCTGATGTTGAAAAAGAATGTGGATGTCACAAGAAGCCCCCAGGATGAGTACTGTCATGGCTTCCAATAATATTTCTTAGATACGTTTTCAAATCAATGGCTAATTTTTGCCAACCAGAATTGTACACCTGCTATTCTAAATCTGAACCCTAGCATATAATTTACTGCTTCTGTCCATCCAACTCCTTATAAGCATTAACGTGCTGGACTTAATGAGGGCACTTTGTAAGATGTTGTTGTGTCACTGTAAGAGAGTCCACAATTATGATAACAGAAAGGTTTTATTGTTGCTATTGCCTTAAGTATATACAGAGGTGTAAATATGAAACAATTGAGAAATAAATTTATCTTAGGCGAAATTTCTGGTCTCTAACAATTTAACTTGAGAATAAGCACATAAATGTTTACTGAGGTAAGGATAACTTCATTCATGTCCACACAGACAGGTCAGGTATTACTCACATGAAGCCTTGGAATCTGCTCAGGTCATTATTTGGACTTTCACATTCTATTCTACCATGGAACTTCTCAGGATCAATTTCAGAGTCCTAAAAATATTTTTTAAAGAATCACAAAAAAGCAGTCAAAATAAAGTCTGTAATATATAACTATTTTATTATTTTTATTTATCCTTGGCATTACATTAAGGTTTCTTGACTATTGAGATTTATGACATAGATTGCCCAGATAAAATACAATATAGGCATAATTATGAGGCCCTAATTAAGACCAGTGTAACCTAGAGCTCTAATGAACATCCGTAAGTGATAGGAATCAGAGGTTAGAGTCCATTCAGGAATCTCAAGAAAAAGGCTTCTACTCACAAATAATTTTTCATCAGTAAAGCACTGAAAGTAATTTTTATGTTAGTCTTTAACTACAGATAGTTCTAAGATTGAAAGAATGTGTAAGGGCTTGCGGGATAGCTCAGTGGACTAAGCGCCTGCATAGGCAAGTACAGGGACAGAGATTTGATTCCCAGCACCACATGCCATGCTAGCCCTGCCCTCAGCGCACTGAGGCAGCCACCCAGTCCAGGTCTGGTGGTACACTCCTGTAACCCCAGTGCTGGGGCGGCTGATGTCAGGAGGATCACTACAAGTCCAAGCTGCATAGTGAGACCCTGTACCACATAGATAAAAAAAAGAAAGAGTACATAAATATCTTAGGTGCACATGCATTCTACTCAGTCAAATTTTATAAATAAAAATCTAAAAGTAAGCAGGCCTTCACTATCTCCCAAAACTCTGTAGTGGGTCAAGCAAATAATTTTAGAATGTTTTATGAAATCAGTGGAGCTGGGTGTGATGGCGCACACCTGTACTCCCAGCACTTGGGAGGCTGAGGCAGAAGTATTGGTGTGAGTTCAAGACCAGCCTGGGCTACAAAAGGTAGCTCAAGGCCTGCCTGAACTGCATAGCAAGACCCTGTCTCAAAAACTACAAAAAGAAAAAGAAAAAGAAAGACAGAAAGAAAAAATAATGGTGAAAAAGAAAGAAAAGAAACTAGTGGAGACTAAAGAAAATTACTTTTATAAGGTATGGATGCATTAAGAACAAGCCACATCAACTTTTTGTATTTGTTCTATTTTTGTGTGGCTTTTTACTATTGATATAAAGTTGACTCATATAATAGTAATATGTATGCCATAATAAACATGGAAAATAAGAGTTATGCAATTTACTTTGCTAATAATTATAAAGTGAGTCTTTTAATATGTTAGAATCTATATAATATATTTAAATTGATTTACTATTTTATTTTTTACAAGTTCATGAGGTAGGTACAATTTGCCTAAATAACAGGTAAAGACAGACAGACATAGAATTTTCTAAGGTTCTCACATGAAGTTGTTCAGACCAATACTACAATTCGGACCATGAAATTCTAGATTTTCCATCCTTAATTAAACCTGAAGTATACTTTTGTTTAATCAACTGGCATCAACTTCAAGGTAGGCACATAACAGCATAAAATATTTTTGACTCATGCAAAACTTCCTGCTATTGTCTTAGGTACAGGATTTGTAGTAGAGTTACAGTGACACAAAGCTCAGGAGTGCATCAATCATAGAGAGCATCAATGTAATCAGTAGGTAGAAAGATGGGCCAAAGTGGTAAAATGAAATCTATTAAGGGTAACGGTATTAAGAAGTACATAGTTTTTTATTTACCAGTGTATGTTAAAAAAATTACAACTTAATAGTAGTCACAATAAAAAGCCCATTCAATTTTTAAATATTTTCATGAAAGTGTTTCTAGAAAGAGGGAAGGAAAGTAGCTCTTGTACTTACACTACGCATGATGTGCTTACGTGAGCCAAAGAACAGCCCTATGAAGGAGATATAATTTCCATTTTAAGTTAAAATGGAAGGGCAAAGTGTCTGAGTTGCCCAAAGTCTCATAGTAGTTAATGGGAGAACTGAGATTCACTGAAACTTTGTGTAGATCCACCTTCAAAGTTCTTGCTTCCCTCAGCCCAGCAGAGCCAAAGGTCTAGAAATAATGTGGCCTGACAAGCTACAGAAGTTTTGAAATGTTTTGATATATAAATAACACAGATTTTTAGGACCAATGATCAATATAATGTGATCTATGAAATCCAAGATTAAGAAAAAAAAAAGTATGTGATTATTTCTATTCCAAAATAATTTCCCAAATCTCACGTTCATTTTGCCTGGGTTCTTATAAATCTGTTGCTATAAATATACAGTCCAGTGTTTGAATTTCAAAATCATACTGTCTTATTATCTAAAAAGCATAGTACACAGCACTACTATCTAAATAGTGGAATAAATCTTCAGGGATTGTATTTTGTCATTGGTGATGATGAGTTTAAAAATCTCTATCTGTATTGTGGAAATGAGCTCAGTCATTTTTCTGGGAAATGAAAGTTAATAAATCACCAGTTGGGAACACATTACTTACCTGCTCTGCGCAGCCCCGTACCACCTGCCTCTGCTTTAAGTTGCTTTCTCCATCAAGCCCAGAAGTCTCGATGTGGCAGATTCCGTCAGGATCAGTGGAAAAGAGCAATACCATATCTGCAGGAATGATCTCATTACAGGAGAGGCGGATGAAGTCCCCAACAGTGACGTCTTTCCAACAACAATCAAGATATTTTTTCTCTTTCCTAAAACAGAAAAGAGAAGCCGGGCGTGGTGGCGCACGCCTGTAATTCCAGCACTCGGGAGGCTGAGGCAGGAGGATTGGTGCGAGTTCGAGACCAGCCTGGGCTACAAAAGTGAGCTCAGGACCAGCCTCAACTGCATAGCAAGACCCTGTCTCAAAAAGACAAAAATAAAATAAAATAAAATAAAATAAAACAGAAAAGAGAAAACTTTCATAAAACACTCAGCTGAAAACATACACAATCGTTTTTTAGTTTAGTGGGTGAGTTCAAGCATCTTTAAACTACCAGGGTGGGGCCCAGCGGGATGGCTCAGTGGTCTAAAGCGCCTGCTTGCGAAAGCTTGGGCGGCTTCAGGGACTGTGGTTCGATCCCTGGCACCACATGCTGCGCCAGCCCTGCCCTCGGAGAAGGCTGAGCCGGCCATAAAAATAAATTAACAAAGAAGTTTGTCATATGAGCTCCTGGAAGATAAAAAAAAAAAAAAAAAAAAACTACCAGGGTGAATATTAGTGAGATGCTAAGAGGGACATTCAGAATTGTTAAAGTCTAAATTCCACAAGTGCTTCCTCTAGAAAATTTAGTTACTGATTCCCTAACCATATTTTTTAGTTCTTTTTTACCTGTAGGATTTTGAACTATCATGCATTATTCTCGTCCCATTCTAGAATAAAATGAAGTTGCCATTCACAATGCAGAGCAATTCCGCCTGCTCGTCGGTGGTCAGGTAGCAAGGGTGGGGAGCAGGGGCCATGTCACATCGTCTGCTCTCAGAGAGCTTCCCATCACAAGATAGGAAGAATAAATAGGCAACATAAAGTGAAATAAAACACGAAGACACAACATTTTAAAATCATGATGCCACCATATTGATACCTCTAATTATTTTTTAACAGAAATAAACTCAGTTCTCTATATCTATGGTTTCCTCATTTGAGGATTCAATCAATGATAAGTTGAAAATATGTATTAGAAAATTATGTCAGTATTGAACATGTGCTGGCTTTTTGTTTTTATTCCAGATATAACATATCATAACAACTATCTGCATAATATTAACATGGTATTATGAATCACTGTCACTCTAGAGATGGTCTAAAGTGTGCAGGCTTTATGGAGGACATGTGCAGGTTTTATGTGCAAATACTATTGCTTTTACATGAAGAATTTAAGCTTCTCTGTGGGGTCCTACAACCAGCCCACCCAATACCCTCCCTTCTCAAGTAGTGAGAGATAACTGTTCTTAAAATGGTCCCAAGTTTACTCCTGATCCTTGGAAAGGAGAATGGCAAGTTTTATCCCTTTTCAAAGTATAGTTTTCCCACTCTACACATCTTTTCAAAGGAAAGACAGATCATTTAAGGTTAAAGATTCTGCCTCATGTTAAAGATCACACCAAACTTCTCTTGCCTTTGCAGGCCAAAAATATTTATGATCTAAAGGCCATTTTTCTTAGAGTAGGATGAGGAAATCTGTATAGCAGAAATGTTCTATCAGCTAGTTAAACAGCATATTATATTTATGGGGCTAAATATCCACATTCACTGTCAAACATTTCTAAAACTACACAACTTACATGTTAAAATTTTTAAATAGATTAAATGGCATGCCACCAATACTAACACATCTCTTGCAATATGAACTATCAGATATTTCAAGAAATATTTTCTAGTGGATTAAAGTGCCTGCTTAGGCAGACATAAGGCTCAGGGTTCGATCCCCAGTATGCTGTGCTAGCCCCACCCCAGGGGCACACTGAGATGGCAATTGAGACTGGACATGGTGGTGCACACCTATAATCCCAACACTTGGGAGACTGAAAACAGGAGCATCACTATGAATCTGATCTGGGTAGTGAAACTCTGTAGACTCTGTACTAAATTAAAAAAAAAAAAAAATTCTTGAGGGTCTAAACAAATGTATAGAAAAAAGAAAGACATTTTCAGGATATGATCTTTCCAAACCTAAGGCACAGTTTGGATCCAACTGAAATGAATCCTTGGTTATCTAAAGAGTGTGTTAGTTTGTGGAGACAGGCAAGTCCGTCACTCATTTTGCCTTTTCCAAACTCTTCCCTAATGTCTCTGCATAGCAGTTCATTCTACAATGAAGAGAAACACTAGAAGATCAAAAGGGCATGCAGGGATTGTATTTTGGAAGTTCTTCCCCGTGTGACATACCTGGAGCAGGTGTGACATTCCACAGAAAGTGGAGTGTTCACTGAAGTACACAAGGGGTGTGATCTAACCTCTGCGTACTCACTCCTGCAACATAATAATGGGTGAGCTGTTGGGGAACAGCCTAACTCACAGTGAAAAAAGCTAGGAAACCAAAGAAACATTACTGAAATGACTCAAGGGAGAGGTGAAGACAACTGGAATTAAGGCAGCAGCAACACAGGCGAACAAAAGGGGATGAAGAGAATTATTTAGGTATCAAAGACAGCTGTTACCAGACCTACACTCTGCAGAAGATTTATCAAGAATAACACTAAGGTTTCTAGCTTATACAATAGGGTGGTGTATTTGATTGCAAATTCAGTTTTCATTTTTGCTTTATGTAGGATATATAGCTGAAGACACCAAGCAGTTTGATAGTTCCGATATAGAGTTCATCAATAGAGATATAGATTTGGAAGTCTGAGGTACAAAGAGAGCAACTGACATCAGATAAGGATATAAGACTCCTTAGGAAAATATCATGGGTAAGAGAGAAGTTGAAGAAGACCCAAAAGGAAGTGATGTCAGAAAATTTCAAAGAGGAAGTAATTACAGTTCAAAACAAAACAAAACAAAACAAAAAACCCACAAAGGAATTCTCTATAGGAAGGACCAACGTGACCAATGATACTTGGTTTTTAGGTCTCTTGACCTTGGCAAAAGCTGATAGCACAAAACTGTTAATAAGGAGAGTACAGGAAAAAAATACAGCCTCCAGCCAGTTAGAAAACACTTTGAAGTTAAAGAGTAGCATATGCCCAGTAGTTTGACTATACAACAATAAGGGTGAAAGCAGCCACTGCAAATGAAGTTCAGTCAAAGAGAAATATAACCAAGAGAACTGGGCACACACATGGGGTACAGCGAAGAAACAGATGGGAAAGCAAGGTAGACGACAGAGCGGGAAAAGTTGGTCAAAGCTATGGAGAAGCAACAAGGAACGGGGTTAAGAATTCAGATGGAAAGGAATTTTTATGAAATTATTATGAGGGAACAATATTTATGAAAGTGGCTCTTCTATTTATCTAAGATCAGAAGAAAGCAACAATGTGGATGTTGAAAAACAGAATCAGACACATAATTCATGCTAAATAATTTCAACTTCTATATGAAAAGTTAAGTAGAAATCTGCTGAGAATTTGTGAAGGTAAGGAAAGAACAAAGATTGAATATTAGAGTTAAGGGTTTTGCTTTCCATTCTGAATATAAGTCATAGGATTCCTCTAAGGACTATTTTCATTGGTTATACTGGAACAAAATTCAAAGAAGCTAATTTCATAATGAAATTCTTTCCATTTTGTCCAATTTGGAACACATATTAGATTTTTAAAAAGCAGGTAACCTCAATAGCTAGCTAGCTCCTTTCATAAATGTACTTTATTAATATGTCAATAGCACGTAAACTGCTAAGGATGTAAATGTAATTAAGATATGGTCCTTACTGTAGAGCACCTGTGGCCAAGATACAAACGATGATTTCCTAAGACAGACTTGCAAACAGGAGTAGCATTCAATCCTAAAGGAGTGACACCTGAACCTCCATGAGGGGTGATCACAACAGAGGCAGGTGACAAGTGGGGACAGTGGAGCAGTGTAAGTGCTCATGTGGCACGGGGAGCAAAAAGGCATGAGGAGTGTCCACTAAGTTAGACATACTGCTGGCTCACTACCACATTTAGCAAATTAGAGACATTTACAATGCTGGCACATGCAAAAGGAGAATACAATTCCTTCCCTCAACTTTCTTCTTCTCTCAGGACCTAAGTGCATAAGTAGAATTTCTTGTTCCTACTTATTTTCTGCCGTGTGTGACTCTCACTAGTGAGGACACAGTGTTCACAGCCCCTCCAGGGAAATTCCAAGGCCTGTCTTGCTTCTTCCTGAGTTCGGAAGTAAGCAGCTCTACTTCACGAGCCTGAGGGAAGCTGAGAATGCAGATTCAGCCCTAACAGGGACTCCACTGGGCAGGAACTGGCAAAGGTGCAGAGACAAGGAAAAATGAAGGTAGAGCATGGGGTATTTAGTTCTTCCTGTATAAAACGGAAAGAGTGCTAGCCATGGAGGCTCATGGTCACAATTGCTGCACTGGGGAGGATGAGCTGGGAGGGACACTGTGAGTACAAAGCCAACCTGGACTACATACTGAGATGCCATCTAAACTTAAAAAGAAACGCTTTAGAGAAAAAATAGGAGTAAGAATCATTCTTTTTTATTTTTTTAAGTGTTTCCAAAAATTAAAAAATTTATAATAGACTATCTTTGAATATAGGAACAGCTAAGATTTATAAGATGCTTTCTATATATCCACTAAGTCAATGCTCTGTGGTTGGTATCATGGATAGACAAGGGAATGCTTTTAGAATAAGTAAATATTGTCCTTAATGGGCTAAGTAACTTGCGCATGCTCACACAGCTGCTACGTGGCCCTGGGTTTGCAGCAAGGCAGGTCCCTCCAGGATCCACTCACTCACTGATTTCCTGCTAGCTACAATCACTCCTGATGACCACTGAGTGAATCACGGCTGAATGTGCACTAAAATGTGCATCTGAAGACCTGCTGCTTTTCCAAATGTCATGCATAACTTTAACCATCATAGAAGACCACTGGTGCTTGGGGTTACTTAAAAATTCATTGGATTTTATGAACTTAGAGAGTATTCTTAAACTGTTAAGATTAGCTAACATTGAAAATTTACAATGTCAACAGCATGGAGACTTTGGAAGGGGGAACAAGAAGACTCTTTGAGGACAGGAAAATCTCCTGGCACCAAGCACACAGTGGACAATCAAATTTGCTGAATGACTCATGGGGTTACTTTCAAGACATTTCTAACTTCTATTATGGAAAAATTTAAAACCTTGCAAATGGATTCTACTTTGGTTTTTTTTTTTTTGTTTGTTTGTTTGTTTTTGTCCTTTTTCTTTTTGAGACAGGGTCTCGCTATGCAGTTGAGGCTGGCCTTGAGTTCACTTTTGTAGCCCAGGCTGGTCTCGAAATCGTACCAATCCTCCTGCCTCAGCCTGCCAAGTGCTGGAATTACAGGCGTGAGCCACCAGGCCCGGCTCTTGGATTCTACTTTGAAGTCAATCTTAAGAAAGATAGCTTTTCTACACCAGAACATTCAAATTGAATTAGGGTAATAGGGTTGACCTGTTAATGTCTAAACTGGTGTTTTCTCAAATGATGTTTACCCATAGAAATTCAGCAGCTTCTGAAAAACCACATATTACAAGTAAGAAGCAAATTAGCAACATGCAAATGTTGATATTCTTTCAAAAACTTCCTCAATTTAGTAGCCTCATAATTTTATTCTCAATGTTATACGAAATAATTTGTTCTCCTAAGTGATTTCTTTGCATTCATAGGAATTTAAGTTAGCATATTTA
>PVJA010035824.1:0-21557 GCA_004027025.1 Myocastor coypus | reverse complement strand
TGCAGTTCAGGCTGGCTTTGAGCTCACTTTTGTAGCCCAGGCTGGTCTCGAACTCGCAGCGATCCTCCTGCCTCAGCCTCCCAAGTGCTGGGATTACAGGCGTGAGCCACCACGCCCGGCTTTCTTAATTAATTTTAAAGGGTACAAATTAGAATTAAAACAGAAAAAATTACAAGTGATACAGAATTACACTTAACAAACTAATATGAATTTCTTAATGCTTTTTGTAATACACAGTGGTGTCTTACAATTAGTTATTCATATTAACATAAAAGTATGTAAAATTGAAGAAGAAAGAAATGTATAGAAATTAATAAGAGCACAACAGAAAGAAGGTGACAAAACAAATTAAAGTATTAACTGCTTCTTTTCAGACTAGCAGACATAGTAAGACTAATTCTTAAAAACAAGTTAAGATGATAGAAATTGCTATTGTTTGAAATAAGGTCACAGTGTCATAGATCTATTCCTGGAGAATCACATCATTCTGCTATGTATAGGATTATAATTAACATTTGAAACCCAGAGAAATATGAATTCAATTAATCTACATGAAAACAGTTTAAGCATCTAACATATCACTGTGCTCATAACCCTGCTCCCTCATTTAGTTCTCAGATCTATTACTTAAATCAATCAAACAATACATTAGAGCCTGACCATTTAAAAAGGCCAGTGAGCATCCCTATTCCCTGCAAAATCCTTTGGGTGTAAAACACAATTGAACTCTCATTCACAGTATCATCTTGAAAGTTCTGTGCCTGAAAGAAAGTATATGGGAATGAAACATGTTTACAATTTGAAATACCAGCATGTAAGTTCTTTTCCTCATAAGTTTTGAAAGACACACAGATTTCCAGTTAGACTGTTTTCTGAACCTACTCATGCATCCAGGGAATAAATGTATTGGGAAACTGAAAGCTTTCATTTCACTGTCAATATATTATTTTCCTAGGGAAAGGAAAAGAGAGAACACTTTGAGCTTTGAAGCTTGCCTAGCTGCATGGTACCCTTATTCAATAATGTGCAATGCATTTGGTATTTCCTTGGGACTAATGTGCAGGAAGGAGGAGATGTTACCATTTTTTAAATCAGAATTCTCATCAAATCATGTCTCTGCCTCATCGTCCAGATTAAAGCATCCAACCAAGTGAGGTTGGCACTCATGGACTGAAACTTTTGTTTACTTAACACATATACACTGTACACTGACACCTGGAAAGTGTTGATTTTGTCACCATAAGGTGTAAGACTTAAGAAAAAAAAACAGACAGCCATATCCCTACATGATGGTAAAGTGATAACTGCAATATTCCAAAAGTAGAAACATATGCTGTTATCAAATCTATTCTGGGTTTAGTTGTATCCCTGAAATAAAGATCAGCTGAAATCTTAACACTCAGGGGATCTGAATGTGGCTCTCTTTGGAAATAGGGACTTTGCAGAAGTAATTAAGTTAAGTGGGGTTACATTGGGTCCAATCCAGTAAGAATAGAATCCTTATGAAAAAGTAAAGAAGGGGACAGACAATCAGTGTGGAAGTGCTCAGAAACCAAGACCACTAGCTTGAGCAGAGGAATAAATACAGGTATCTGGCTCATCCCATTACATGAAGGAAAGCACCTAGAACCTAGTAACTAGCCTAGACTGAGTAACACAGGGTAAACCCACTCTAACAAAAGTGAATACTCTACATAAAACCTCTCAATTTGCTACTAGTTCTATTATATATCTATAGACTTTGCTCTGGAGGCCTAAAGTACAAAATCAATGACTATCAAAGTTTGTCAATTTCTAAATATTGCTTGCTATTAGCATTGGTGCTAATTATATCCTGTAGATAGGATGCCAACTCTGTTTTAATCACTTGCTTTCCATTGGGGACCAATATTGGGAAATGCTGGAGTAATATTCTCATCAAAGCCTATGCCTAAAGATGAAAGACAGTGCCAAATGGAAATCACTATCTCACTCTCAATTAACTGGGAAGGTAGGGTCTTAGAACAGACATAAATGAAGAATATATGACACTCAGGAGATATCTCTGAAGAACAAACTTTTCTTAGAGAGTCCTCATAGTAGTAGTGATATAGCTATCTGCTATCAAAATTTCACAAGATTATCACAGAAAACAAAATAAAGAGTTCATTTTAAAACAGAAAATCACAAGATAAATAAGCAAAAGGCAATCTCAGGCCTCTAGCCCACCAAAACAAGTGCAAGAGATATACACACAGACATCACACACCTGAAATCTCTGAAATGATATCAGATGAAGCAAGGAAACAACTTATGGTGGACATAGAGGAAAACAAATAAGAAATAGTTTCTCAGGTAAAAATAAGTAAGTAAATACATAACCACAATGAAAGAAAAGCTGACCATATCAAAAGAAGACATAGATTTATCTTAAAAAATGGAGGAGCATAGAAAAAATATGGAAACTTTAAATAATATTGGAAAAATAGAATGGATAAAACAGATTCAAAGAAGTATACAAGAAATCAAAAACCCCATTAAAAGTTGGCAAAATTATTCGAATGAAGCTGAAGAGACCTTGAAGGCATCATCGTGGCTAGCAATAGGAAAGGAAACATCTCATAAAAACAACCAGGAACCAGAAAGTAATAGTTTAACATTTATAAGCTGATGCAAAGATGAAGGAGACAAAGCTAGTGGGCACCAATGGAAAAACAAAAAGCCAACACTAATGACATGAAAAGAATATACACAGAAGTAATAGCAGGAAACAGACATTCAGAGAGACAAGGTATATAGAACTCCAAATACCATTAACCAAAATAAACCTATACCCAGACACAATAATTAAGAAAAATCTATACTTGTGTCCTCTCACATTATGAAAAAAGAATGAAAACAAATAAATATCCTAATGCTGCACCTCAAGCTTCTAGAAAAAGAAAAAAAAATGCAAAGCCAAAAGAAGGCAGGAAGTTATAAAGGTTAGAGCAAAAATTAATGCATTTGAGACAAAGAAAATAATAGAAAGAATTAATGAATCAAAGAGTTGGTTTCTTGAAAGATTAAATTAAATTAATAAACCCATAGCCAACCTCATTAAAAAAGAAACAGAAGCAACGCAAAGCCATGAGTTGTCATGCACTAAGGACTGAAAAGAGTAACATTAATGCATAGCCTCTGGAAATTCAGAAGATTGTAAATATATAATTCAAAAATCTTTATTCTCATAGGAATGAAAACACAGAAGAAATGGACAAATTCCAAATTAACTACAGATCATCAAAACTGAAGGAAGACCATATAAAATTCCTGTAAGCTAATATCAGTTAATGAAATTAAAAATGAAGCCCACAACTTACCAACAAAGAAAAGACCAGGTCCTCATGGATTCACAGCTGGATTCTACAAGAAATTTAAAGAACATTTAATGCTAATACTCCTCAAACTCTTCAGTGAAATAGAAAAGGAAGTATTTCTCCTTAACTCATTTCTGGAGGCAGGTATTACACTGATATCAAAACCAGAGAAAGACCCAACCAAAACAAAGAACTATAGGTCTATGAACCTAATGAATATAAATGCTATAATACTCACTAAAATACCCACATATAGAATGGAGTAAATAATCAAGAATATTGTACAACATGACAAGTTACGATTAACCCCAGGGATGTGTGGATGTTTCAACATAAACAAATCTATATGGGTAATACACCATATCAACAGAGCCAAAGACAAATACCATATGATTATCTTCACAGACACAGAAAAAGCTTTGGCAAAGTTCAATACTCATTGATGGTGAAAACCATACACAAAATCAGAATAGATGGTCTATACCTCTATTTGACAAAAGCCATCTATGATCAAACAACAGACAACATAATTCTGAATGGAGAAAATCTAGATACTTTCACTTTAAAATCAGGATCAAGATAAGGATGCCCATTGTCACCATTGCTATTCAATATGGTTTTGGAAATATTTGCCAGAGCCATTAGAAAAGAGAGAGAGAAATAAAAAGACTAATGTTAGGAAAGAAAGAGTTAAATTATCGTTATTCACAGATGACATGATCCTGTACATGGAAGACCCAAAATACTCCACCAAGACTCTTACAATTGATAAATACCATAGCATAGAAGGATACAAAGTCAACAAACAAAATCAACAGCATTCCTGTACATAAACATTGAACTCATTGAGAGTAAAATTAGTGAAACTATACTCTTCAAAATAGCATCAAAAAAAAAAAAAGAGAAATACTTAGGATTTTATCTAACAAAGAAAATAAATTTATACTGAAAATTACAAAGTTCTAACAAAAGAGATTAAAGAGGCTTTCAGAAAATGGAAAAACATTCTCTGTTCATGGATAAAATGGACCAATATTGTGAAAATGGCTATAGTCCTAAACCTGTTAGATAGATAGATAGATAGATAGATAGATAGACAGATAGATAGATAGAGATAGATAGATAGATAGATAGAGATAGATAGATAGATAGATAGATAGATAGATAGATAGATAGATAAAAATTCCATTAATATTCCTGATAGATCTAGAGAAAATACTCCTAACACTGATCTGAAACAAGAACAGACCAAAAATAGCAAAAACAATTCTGGGCAATGAAGAAAAGATAGGAGACATCACAATCCCTGATCTGAAAGTACACTACAAAGGTACTGCGATAAAATCAGCATTGTGTCTGCAAATAAATAAATATTTCAAAAGTAGTCCTGAGGATCAATGGAACAGATCAGAAGATACAGACACAACTGCAACAAACTCAGCCATCTTTTTTTTTTTTTTTTCAGTATTGGAAATTGAACTCAGGACTATGCACATGCCAGGCAAGTGCTTATTCTGCTGAGCTATCTCCCCTTCCTCTTGCCACCTTATCTTTGACAAAGGAGCCAAACATCTTCACTGAAAGCCTCCTTAACAAATGCTACTGGAAAAACTGGAATTCCACACGCTAAAAACTTAGACCAAGACAATATTTACTAACATGAACTAAATTAAAGTCAAAATAGATTAAAGATCTGAATATTAAAGCACTATGTACTAAATTGGCTGGATAAGAAAGTGGGTAGAAATTTTAATATATAAGGGTAGACAGAGAATTCATGAATGAAAACCAAACTTCCTGGAAAATATTACAAAGAATCAAAACTGGGATATCATCTTATTGAAAAGTTTTTCTATATCAAAAGAAACCACCAACAAAAAGGAAAGCAAATTCCCAAATTTGGAAAAATATCTTGCCCAACTATCAGAGAGACAAAGGACTTCTATCTAGAATATATAACGAAGTAAAGAGGAGTAGGCCACCAACATTCAAAAATGCAATCCAAAAATGGGCATCTGGGATGAACATACACTTCTCATATGACGAAATACAAATGGGAAATAAATATATGAAAAAATCTTCAATATCATTGATCATTTGAGAAATGCGACTTTAAAAAAAAAATCTCTGAGACTCCATGTTACCCATGAAAGACTGGATGTCTTCAAGAAGTTAATGAATAGCAAATTCTGGGAAGGCAGTTGGAAAGACATACCATAATCCACCTATTGTAGACTTGTACAATCATTGTGGAAATCAGTGTCGAGATTCCTTTAAGAACTAACATTAGAGGTGCCATTCAATCCAGGTATATTCCTTCTGGGTATTTTTCTCAGAAAGATTGTAAACATCATACCACAGTGATGTAGTTACATCCATGTTTACTGCAGAACAATTTGTCATAGTTAATTCTTGAAAATAACACAAATTCCATTGATTGAAGAATAGATAGGAAAAGGTGTAATAAATTTTTACAATAGAGCATTACTCAACTATAAAAAAAGACAAATTTGAGGCTTTAGGCAAATGCATGCAACTAGTGCCTATACTCATAAGTGAAATGAATCAGTCCTCAGATAGCATGAGTAAACATCAGTTTTCCTCTGCAGTTTATTTATCTTATTTTATTTTATTTTCGCCCCCCTAGTTTAAAAACCAAAAAGAGCAATAAAATTTGAAATGTACGATAGATATAATAAAAGGAAAAAAAACTCCTTAAAAGGCATGAATTAATGAGATAAGGAAGAGGAGAAAAGAAAGAAAAAAAAAGAAGGTGAAAATTCAAGTACGCTGAAGACAACAATGCGCAGTATAACAACCACTGTCGAATACCCAGCATGTACCTATCATCTTTGTTTTTTTTTAATGTGTATCATTTCTAATGTATTATTTATTAACTTTTATTTCCCTTAAAACAAAATTTTAAAAAGTAAATAACAGGGAAAAATGCAAAAAAAGATAAATCCATAGAGAAAAGACAATATGAAGAGATAGAAGTCCCTATGAAAGCCAAACAGAGAGACCTGAACAGATGCTTCTGTTATAGTACTTCACAGACAGGGTGACCTCAGACACTGATCCTCCATAACTGGAAGAGTAGAAGTTCCTATTATCTAAGCAATGTGAGTATAGTATTTTGTTATGAGAGTGATTGAAGTCACAGAAGTACTCCTAGGGAAGGTGACAAATAAAGAGAGAACTGAATATCAGCCAAGAAAATAAAGAAAAGATAAATTTTCCAGGTATGTTAAACTGCATGCATGACACAAGGTATATGTCTGTAAATAAAATACATGTGTGCATATGGTATTCTGGAGGATAGACAGCATATCTGTATCTGATGTTAAAGGACCAAGTAAAGTGTGTCTGAAGGAGTATTTAGTTAAGATCATAAGTGCTTATGTAAGTGTTCTCAAGAATTTCCTCTATAGAATAATCCTTTCTCAAATCTCCAAGTTTATCTTCAAGCCAACCCTTAAGGTTTTTCTTCCCAATGGAAATGTTCAAACATCTGTAAATTTTTCCTGTGGTGAACATGTTTTCTTCATGCTTCATTCACTTCTGTAAGCATGTTATGGATGAGAAAATGTCACTCTCTGTTAGTGTCACTTCTCCAGCTTCCTTCACATCCAATGTATCGCATGATTTTCCTAGAAAATCAGCCTCCAGTATTTCTCCTGAACCACCCTAACATCTAGTTAATGTGTTATGATTCAACTAAAATAGACAAAATCTGATTTTTTAAAAGAATAAAAATGCTAATTAAAAGCGAAGAAACACATTTGAATGATGGGAAGTCAAGACTCCCCCACCCTGCTCCCAAAGCTGCAAGAGAGGAGAGATAGCAGTGGAATCTGACCAGCCTTTGGCTATCTCCAGAGTGGTGACAGGGGCTGTGATTTGGCTGGTACCACTTACTATAGTCTGTTCCCAGCAGCATGAGAGAGGAGAGAGATGTGCCAGAAGAGTGGAAGAGATGAGGCTGTGCAGAGGTTGTGCGCACAGGACTAGGAGCAGCCATCTGAAGGAGCTACAGCATCTCGGAGAGCAGTACAAACAATGGAAAGAGAAGTGGGTGAATTACTGAGTACATCCACAAAGTTCCTGGCTGAAGAATTTGGCCACACTACCTATGTAGTGAGGCCAAGATCTGCCCCAAACCCAGAAGTAATCCTACCCCAGACTTGCCAGAGTAATGCAGTATAGATTTTGGCTCTGATTTGGAGACTAGCAAAGAACTGTAGACACCAGAAGAATTTTATTGTCTGTTTTCCTTCCTTTTTGGGTCTTTTTTTGGGGAAAGGGATGTTACTGTTTTTCTTTTGCCTCTCCCTCTCCTTGATATTTTGATATTTTCACATAAATGAGCATTGTTTCTAGTCTTTCTGGTTCACTTAATATTCTTTTGCTTTCTTCTTCCTTCTTTTCACATCTTGGGCAATCATCTTTGTCTTTCAGACTTGTATCTATTGCTTTTCTCTTCATTAAACTATATTTTTCCTCTCCCCCTATAATTTTTTTAAAAAGTTATCCCATCCAATATTGATGCTTTATTTCCATAGGTCAACCATGAAGAGATTCAAATACATTTATTCTTATGAGACTCTTAATAAAACACTTTTTTAGACATTCTGCACATTTATGCTCACCATAACAAAAATATCTCTATTAAGAAGGGATTCACTTCATACAAGTTCCTGGGTTATACTGTATTATATTATTTACTTCTTGGGTTAAAAGTACTAAATTATTAGTTAACACAGGTTGTCAATTTCTAGGCTGCTGCTATCATTGTTGCTAAATGAACTACATTAGCCAGTGTGTCATAGCTGTTGTGGTCAGTTTCCCTCCCTTGAATGTCAACACTGTAATTGTCTGGGGTCATAATCATCATCATAGTTCATAAATTAAGGACAGAATGTTGCAATAAATGGATAGCAAATCCTTATTATTAATAAAGAAAAGGTAGGATTTTGGGGCAGACACAAAAGGCAAGACCTAGCTACATCTAGAAGAACTCTCTGAAGGATAGACATTTCCTTGGAAAATCTCAATGCTTGTGAAAAAGTTGTTTACTGAAAACAATGCATAAGCTTCAAAAAATGAATTAAATAAAAATAGAAATGACAAGACAGGAGCAAAATCCAATCCCAGATTTCTAGCCCACCCAGGGCAATTTCACGTGATAAGATAGAGGAAATCAAAATCCACCCACTTGACATTTCTGAATTAGTAAAAGTAAAAGTAAAAAAAAAAAATAAAAAAAACAGTGATGCTATAGAGAAATCACCTAAAAATAATGATGAAAAGCAATATTTCACACAATAGTAACTCAAAAAAGAGCTGGGATAGCTATATGCAAACAAAGTGAACTTGAAGCCAACACTGATAAAAAGGACCAAGAAAATCAGTACACATTTATTGATCAAGAACTGCAAAAGGAAAAAGTAACAATCATAAATATGCATGCACCAAGTATCAGTGAAAAACAACTATAGAAAACAAACATTAATAAACATAATAATTAAATAATAACTAACATAATTTTAATGGGTTATCTCAATATGCATTCTCACAAATAGATAAATTAAGCAAAAATTAACAAATAAATATCACAACTGAACAAAACCTGATGACAAGTAGATTTAGTAGATGTCTACAGATTGCCCCATTTAATACCATGAGAATTTTCATTCATCTCAACTGTGCATCAGACTTCCACAAGATATACTACATTCTAGCTCAAGAACATGGCTGAGTAAATGCAAAAGATTTAAGATTATCCCATGGGTCTTATCAGACAGTACTGTGAAGAAATTGGAAATTAAAATCAAAAGAAACCACAAAAACTGCACACACGCTGAATTAAGTACACCCTCTTGATGAATAGAAATTAAAGTAGAAATAGTTTTAATCGCTACATGACAATGAATATATGGAATTGGAATTTATGTAACAAAATGAAAGCCATCCTATGAGGAAAATTTTATAGCAATGAATTTTCATATCAGGAAAAGGGCAAGCTCAAATAAGCAACCTAATGATTAACCTCATATTTCTAAGAAAAGAATAGGCGGATTCCAAATCTTATAAAGGGAAGAAATTATAAAAACCAGAGAAGAAGGTAATACAATTAAGGTTAAGAAAACAATATAAACAATTGGCTGAATAGTTCTTTAAAAGATTCTTTAAGTTTTCAAAAATAGAAAAATTGTAGCTGATATTATCCAAAAATAAAGAGTCAAACATATGTAATTAAGAATGAAAAGGATGAAACCACAACACCTGAATAGATGCAGATGATCATCAATAACTATTTTGAGACCCTACACTCAGAAAGGAATATGCAGAATAAAAATGAGATTCTTAGATTCATATAAATAACCAAAGCCGAATCAAGAAGATGTAAAAACTCTAAATAACCCAAATAAACCAAAGAAATTAAAATATAATTAAATACCTACAAGGAAAAGTCCAAGTCCTGATGGATTTAAAGTTGAATTCTGTAATAAATTTGCTCTCAAAGTAATTCATGGTAGCAAGTATTACCTGATATCAAAAGCAGAGAATTACCTACCAAAAAAAAAAAAAAAAAAATTGTAGGCCAGTCTCCCTCATGAACCTGGATGCAAAAATCCTAAATAAGATTCTGAAAGTCCAGCGAGACAGCTCAGCAGACTAAGCACCAACTTGGGCAAATCCAGGCCCCAGGGTGCAATCCCCAGTCCCACATGCCATTCCCGCCCCACCTCTGCGGTGCACTGAGCCTGTGATTGGTTCCTGGTGTGGTAGTGAATGCCTGTGATCCCAGAGCTGGAAAGGCAGAAAACAGGAGGGTCACTAGGAGTCTGAGCTGTGTAGTAAGACCCTGTACCAAGTACATAATGAAAAAAAAAAAAAAAAAAGATTCTGGTAAACACAATGCAGCAAATTATATACCAGGACCAAGGAGTTTTCATTCCCTAGATGTGGAAAGGGTTTTAAATATACAAATTAATAAATATAATATACAGTATCAGTAAAGCCAAAGCCAAAAATCTCATGAGCAGTCTCCAATAGATATAAATAAAACATTTGACTATGTCTAGGATCTATTCATGCTGAAAGCCTTATAGAATTGGAATAGTTGATTTTTATCTCATTCTGAGATGGCAATTGAGACTGGGCATGGTGTTGTGTCCCAGTAATCCCAGCTCTTGGGAGGCTGTAAACTGGTGGATCACTAGGAGTCCAGTCTAGTAGTGAGAACCTGAACACCCTGTAGACACTTCCACCCCTAGGGGAAAAAAAAGTTGGAAATAATTTTTGCCAGCTGTTTCTCAAAGGACTAATATGTAGAATATATAAAGAATTCAAATCAAACAAAATGAAGCCCTCGAATTTAAAAACCATTGTATATAAAAAAAAAACACATTGTTTTATCTAGTTGTCAGTTGATGGGCATTTGGTTTGTTTCCAAGATTTGTCTATGACGAATTATGCTGCTATAAACATGGGTGCACATATATTGCTGTAGTATATGTTTTCAGTTCTCCTAGAAAAATAGCCATGAGGGGAATGACTGGGTCAAACAGGACTTATTGTCTTAGTTTTTGAGGAATTGCCACAGTGATCTCCACAGTGGTTCCACCAGTCTATATTTGCTCCAAATCTGGAGAAGTGCTCTGTTTTCCCAGCTGCATCACCAACATTGTTACTGGTTGATTCCTTGACAATGCCATTTTTCTGCAGTGAAGTTGAATCGCAGCATTGTTTCAATTGACAAGTGATGTTGAACTCTTTTAAATATATTTATTCCTTATGTCTGTTTCCTCTTCTTAAAGTATGCATTCACATTAGATGACCATTTTTTTTCTATTTTTAAAAGAGAATGAAAATAATAAAAATGGAGATGATATAGAACTTCACTAAACAAAACAACAGGAATTCTATAATAAGTGTTACTTCACATAAAGTTGTCTTCAAAATACTTGTTTAGATCACTAGACATATTTTTGGATTGGGTCTTTTTTCCTCTTGTATGTGAAATCAAACATATAAATTAGGACAAAAATGTATTATATTTTGTGAAATAGGAAGAAAATGTCACAGGGAACTATGAGGGGGTAGAAAGGAAAAAGAAAAAGAGTGGAGAGAAGAAGGACAAAATGGAAGCAAAGTGTAAATACGTATGGAAATGCAGTTTGAAGTGAGTTGGGGGATGGGAAAAACGAATAATCAAGGTATAGCATAGGCCCAGAGCTCGGAGCCCAGAAATCAGTGCATACATGCAGGTAGGGACTTTTGCATACCCACACCTTCCAGATACTTGCCTCCCTGGAGCCCAGTGACTGGCGCTTGTGTGTAGTCATTTATTAAAATATCAATGATTGATGGAAAATATCGGTTCCATGTTAAGTCTAAGGCATTTGATATTCAGAAAGACAGTGATATTATGCTCAAGTACCTATGTTATAGAGTAATAGTATCACTAAGCTACTCTTCTGGAGGGTTACCAACTTAAGTATACAGAGCAAAAAATTAGAGAAAAAGAGGGGCTACAAGAATAGCCAATATCTTGACCCTAGCTCTGCAAGGTCAGTGAGGACTCTGGACATAAGAGAACCTGCACTGTAGTAGCCTATGATGTCCCAAACTTTCTGTTCAAGGAGGTTATGGGGTCATAGAGGAAAGTGATCAATGATGTATAGTGTGCCTAAGCAGAGTCACTTAGAGAAAACATTCTCTCCGGCTTTCACAGAGAACAAATTGGTCAAGTATTGGCCGTGACTCATCCAGATGGTTGGCACTGACAAATGTTCTACAAAATGCTGTACATGGTTTCAAGGTAAATCCTGAATGGATTTGACATACCTTCTCAGATACAAAAGCTACCTATTTTGTTATATAGGTCTTGCTTTAACTTGGCCTTAACTATTCAGCAGGAAAGTTTAACCATGAGGCATAAAAAGTAAAGCCAGACTAATATGCTGAGCTATAAAAGACTCGAGTCAATAATTTCTAACATTTCTAGTTCTGCTACTATAATGGACTAGTGGACTACACATGCAACTACTTTCTCTTAGTTCAATTAGAAAAAAATATTTGTGTAAGTAGTGTTTAGAAAGTTTATGTCTACATCTTGTACTCTGAACAGCTACTATGAAGACAACAATATGCATTGTATTGATTATTGTGGCTGTCCTACTGATGTGTTTTGAAACTGGCTCATTGTAATTCTTTCTTATTGAAATTAATATATTTTTTAAAAAATAATTATGAAAAAGAATGAATAAATCTTAAAGTTAAATCACATAGCAAATTAAAGCCAGAATACGACACTAAAGAAAAATAACACCTAAATTGTACAATATAACAATAGCAATAACTTTTTTTTTGTACTGGGGATTGAACTCAGGACCTTGTGCTTGTCAGGAAAACACTTCTTATATTGAGCCATCTCCCTGACCCTAATAACTATAAACAATGGAAGTAATAAATCAAAAAAGACTATTAATGCCATCATTTGCAATTTGAGAGAATCTAACTGTCATATTCTAAAAAAATATTCTAAAATAGCCCTAAAATGTCACATGTTTAGTATCTGGACTGAAAGCAATTAAGAAATTACAGGAAGAGTAAAGGTTTTCTGCCTCAGCTTTTCCCTAGAAGCAAAGCCTAAGCTTCTATAAGGACAGTAACATTACTATCCCAGAGAGAATAGAATATTTTCATGGCTGAAGAATTGAAGTTGATACCAAGATAAATCAGTATAAGCAAAACTACTAAAATAATTCTTATCTGTCCTTAGTTTTCCTGCTATATTTTCTTATTAATTTGTGTGATTTATCACCCCTGGCCCAATCGTCCTTCTTTTATCTTATCATAGCTCTCATCATTTCAGTTCATTCTATGTTAAAATGGAAACAATCAGCAGATGTTAGCTCTATGTATATAAGGGCTATTTACTTCATTGCATCATAAGTTTTCACATAGAAAAATAGCCTTTGTACGTATTTTTAAAAATCAACATCAATAAAATTACATATTTTCTATTGTTAATGAAAGATATAACATAAATCACATACAGACACAAATGCCTTATGATAACTGTGATAGATAGATAGATGCAATCACTAAAGTTAATTTTTCTTTAAAGACATTTCTCATATTCATCTTCTGAGCTATCAAATTATATATGCTATGAATGAGGCTCAGTGATTTGTGTTCTAGCCAGTTCTTTGATGATTTTGCTACAGATTAAAATTTGAGAAATATAGCCCTATAAATACTTCTATTTTTATTTTTATTTATTTTTTTTATTTTATACAGGATCCCAAGGAACTATAGGGTCTCACTACATAGATCAGGCTAATAGTGATCCTCCTGTTTTCAGCCTCCCAAGTGACGGGATTACAGCTGCATGCCCTCATGCCCAGTTTCAATCGCTGTCTCAGTGTACCTTGGAGGTGGGGCCAACGTGGTATGCAGGGTATGGATCCCTGACCTCTATGTTGTTCCTCTATTTTTAATATTATAACAGCTGTCAGTAATGTTTATCTTATTCCTTATGGTAAATACTGTATCTTATTTATCTCTACAGCTTCAATGTTGAGACAATTGATGTCATGTTTTAATTAACTGGCAAAGGAATGTCTGTCCTATCTGATCCTGTAATTTTAAATGGACTACTTGTTGCCTCTAAGAATCTTTCTCACGAAGTTTGTGCCTTATTGTGATGAACAGTAATAAATAAGTCTTGCTTCAAGAAATAAAATAAAATGAGACTGTAGTTTTACTTCACAATGTACCTACTTTTATCACAATACACTGCTACTTTATCTCATTTTTCAAGCTTAAATAAAATTAGTCTGTACACCTCATTCAGTGACATGATTTTCAGTTCTTCCTCTTATTCTACATGCATGCAACTTTATTTTGTGGCTGATTTTGAAGCTCAAATAGATTGTGACGTGATGGTTCATGCCACCCTTGATGGTTCCACACAGCCTGCTAATAGCATTAGGAGATAGGCATATGGTAGGATATAGGAATATGGTAGTTAGTCACTGTGTTGAGCAGATAAGTAACCTTCTTTAATAAAGTGACAGAAGAATGTTTTTACTAAGTGGACACTTTGTGATACAGATTGGAAGTCAGGGAAAAATCTCTTATCATTGCTATATTTTTATCCCCAGAAAGAAGTGAGTGTTCTTGAATAAAATTCCTGCCTGTCTACAGAAAAGACTTTTTCAGAAAGAAGAGCATTGGTTGAGTCAAAATCTAGGCAAAGACTAAGAAAACATAGGAATATAGTTTACACCTTAAATGGTCCCGAGCCTCACATCTGTGCACCACTAGGGGCGCTATACTCACTAGTGATTCATGCACTGATTAGTTCAATCACTGAGCCTGCTTTAAAGGATTCTGGTTGGAAGTGGATCAGTGGGTGCATGGCATGGAAAGGTGTATTATTGTCCCCATCTCCTCCTCCTTTCTGGGCTTCCTGTCCGCCAGTGGATGAGTCCATACTTCATCAAGTTCTACTGTCAATCATGAACTAAAGCAGGAGGCTAAAATAAACCCGTTTTCCTTTAAGTTGTGGGTATTATCCACTGTCACCCAATGATTTAGAATGTGCCCTAGAGTAATCCTTGAGGATAAAGGCTGATAAAATGCAAATTTGACTTTATTAGTAGTTATAAGACTTTGAATGTACTTATGTATACATTTAGACAACAATGCATACATGCATATTCATACCAATATAAAAGTGTAGACACATTGTTCAGTTCTTTTCTCATTCTGTTTCCCCTTTTAGTTTTATATAGGTATTATAGGGACATCTAAATTGGAGATCTTTCCACTACATGAAGATTATAAGGAGAGGGGGAAATTCTATCTTGAACCAGTGATCCATTTCTCTAGGACGTGGGCTTGGAAGTTAATCACTAACATCATCTCTGAATGTAGTCCCTGTATACTTATTACCATTAGAAACGGAAGGTTAATTTTCATCACTCTATAAGATACTTTGATAATATTTAAAAGAATATTATTAATTAATTTGGAATATTTTAATCAATTTGTTTTAGTTAACTTGTACTGCTATAACAAAGTATCATACATTAAGTGGTTTAGAGAAATTATAATTATTGCTCATCATTTTGGTGGCTGAAAAATACAAAATCAAGGTGCCAGTCAATTTAATGCTTGATGAGGGCCCCCTTGTTCATTTGTATTTGACTGCCTTCTTGTCGTTGCTTCACATGATGGGAAGACAAAAAGAGTTGCTCTCCTATCTCTTTGTATGAGGCACAATGGTTTGTGTGCAGGTGTCACCCCAAAGCCTCATACAGTCATAAGGTGGCTTCTCGAATTTGTGATTGATTATCGTGTGTGTGGATGCTGCAACTTGCCTGGGACAAGTCATTTGTGTTACAATATGAGAAAGGAAGAGAGGTTAGCTGCTTGAACTGCTGCTACTCCTCTTTTTGCTCTTCTACTTTGCAGCTGCCATGAAAGCTTGTTCTCTCTTATCACTCACCCTGCCTTGGAGCCAGCTAAGTATGGTTGAAACTTCCAGTAACTGTGAACTCAATAAACCTTTCCTTCCTTCATTTTGGCTGTCTGATATTTGTCCCAGCAACAAGAGAAGAGTAACTAAGATATAAGTGCATGAAGTGCACCATAAAAAACCCACTATCATAAGTTCTTCTGAAGCTAGATATCTTTAAATGTTCAATCTCCAAATGCATTCACACTGGAGGCAAGAGCTTCCTTATGAATTGGGAAGAGACAGAGTTTAATTCATAGGAACTACAGAAGCAACAATGGAAGGTACTAATAAATAAAACAATAAAGGAAATTAATTGCACATTTATGGTGAATTAAACACTGTGCTAAGTATCTTACATGAAAGGCAAACCTTTAAATGGGGAGAAAATAGCACAGTATAATGTAGGAGGTAGTTCTTGGGTTGCCTACTTAATGCAAAGTCATCTCTCATCTCAAAATTGCAATTATGGTCATTATCTCAAAGTAAGTATCAGGTTTTAATTGGGCAAGATACTTTCAAGAATTTGGCTTTGTAAGTTTTATTTTATTCAGTGAGGTAATTAGACTCGAAGTCACTGAAGCAGCTAGAACGACTGGTAAAGACCAGCTACTAGGAGTCCTGATCTATTTTTATCTTCCTTTCCAGAGGACTGCCTCTTCCACTTAGTCCATAAATCTTGTGACACAAGACAAAATCTTTTCAATAAATTTAATGCTTCCCATAAGCTACTAATAATCAGTTTCTGTTATTTGCAATGAAAAGACTCATAACTAACTAATTATAAAATCTCACTCTGCAGAAGCATCAGTAGCAGTGTAGGGAAGTGCATGCAGATCGCTGATTCAAATCGAAAAAGCGAGGTCAGCATTGCAGAATGCTTCATGGACAGTGTGTCGCCAGCTGCAAGAAGGGGTGAGCAAGATCCAAAACCAGATCACTTATTAGAGATGATATTTATTATTTATCTTAGCAATAACGAAAATAGGAGTCTCCTCTAATACTTTCACTTAGAAAACCAATGAGTAAATATTTTATTGACTACAAAGAAAGTAGTCATTTTCCAGGCATTCTATTACTAGTAAAAAGTAACTATTAAGCTACTAGGAGCCATGCTGCTTGTGTTGTTAGAATACTAAGCTATCTTTTATCAGTTCATTTGAAGTATAATGTGTTTCCATCCTATCCAATTATACAAAGCTTATTTTTATTTCATGATACCTAAAAGGCAAAAAAAATACAATGGTTATAATAATTTACAAGGCATTTCTTAAACAACTGTATTCAATTTTGTTAACTTATAAAACCTAGATATATGTCAACACAAAGTGGATTTTTATTATTAACAAAGCAATAAACAGGAATCCTGAGACAATGCTTATAGTGGTAATTTCTCCAGTGCCCAGGGACTGATTGAAGCAGAATCATTTTCTCTGATGGATGTCAGTACTATCAAGTGACATCTGTTGGTTAATAAGCAGCTGCCTTGGAATTGGCTGAGAAATGCAGGGATTTGGTGTGCATGGTCCAGTGGGTGGAACAGTAGATTGGGAGTCCACATTTCTTGGCTAGCATCCCAGGTTTGACACTGACACTTCAGGCTGTACTGGAATGGAACTCAGTTTACAGACACGAGAATAACCTCCCAATTTGTGTGGAGGCAGTGCTAAGGGACACAAGAGAAAGTGCATATGAATTTGGCTCACTAAAGGGGACATCTCCTGCTAACTACTGAATTATTAGCTTATCAGCTTAATTCTTTGATGTATGCAAAATATAAAACAGCTATTATACAAAATGCTTGTTTAGGCTATTCTCTAAATTTGGTACATACTTTTTTCTGCCCTTCAAAATGTTACAGTCTTACAAGCATAAGATTAAAGACCTCATACCACTTAATTTATTGAAGGAAAATGTTTCTGTGTATAAATTCATGCTTAACTTATTATGTAAAGATAACTAATTATAAAATTATATAAATTGCTCATCTCTATGTTCTTAAATTTTTATTTATTTATGTTATAGCCGCTCAACCTTCCTTGGGGGTGGGCTTGGCATAGCATGTGGTGCTGGGGATCGAACCATGGTCCCTGCAGTAGGCTAAGCTTGCTTAAGCACGTGCTTTAGACCATTGAGCTATCTCTTTGGCCCATATTTATATTTATTTATTTATGTACTTACATAAATTTAAAGATTGCTTATTTTTAATAACTTAGAGGAGTGTACAAGATACCAAGAGAGTGAGACCAATAGTGAAATATGATACATTGTCCTCATATCTTATTTTGAAGAAAACTCAGATAAACACTAATGATACTTACTTGTTCCTTCTAATGAATTTATATAGTGACCTTGAATTTTATTTATGTATTTATTTAGCAATTCGTTTATTTGGTTTTGAATTCTAAAATTGATAATAATGACACTAACCAAAGTCAGTGAAATTTGAGGATAACATAGTGCAAAAAGAGAAAGTTAAATTTTGCTCTTTGATATTAAAATAAGTATACATTCCCAGATATTTGAGAATTGAAAACTATTTTATAAGCAAATTTTAATTTACCTATATTAATAAAAATGAAGATAGTTGTCAAATTTAAAAAATAGAAGTATCATGATCAGCATGCAATTCTGTAAATTCAGTTTTGTAGCAACTGAAACTTTATATATTTAAATAAAGAATTAAGTATAGAGAATAGAGGAGTTCACCATTAATAGATGCTGCCTTAAATGATAAATACTTCTAAGTAAAATTTCTTGAATAGACTTGTCATAATTAATGTTTTCCTCCTAAAGTCATTATAGTCAAGTTATAAACTTCTGGTATGAAAATATATATGTAGTTAAAGGATTTGCTAAGTATACTATACTGGAGTTATTCAACCTACATTATAATTTGAAGTTTAATTTTTAAAACAAAGATTTTCTTCTCTACTACTTTATCTTGAGTCCATTACTGTACATGACTTTATAAAATTTTGAAGAAATTTTAAAGTAAGTTTGATGTATCTACGAAAACATATATTTACAGCCCCAAACAAAAAAATAAAGGAATTCAGGAAATAAAATATTTCACTGTAAATTACTCTGCCTATTGAAGTCTCTCAAAACTCTTTCCTTTCCTTTCCTTTCCTTTCCTTTCCTTTCCTTTCCTTTCCTTTCCTTTCCTTTCCTTTCTTTTCCCAGATTATTCACATATACACTGCCACTAACTGTAAATAGGCAAGGTACTCAGGAAGTTCATGTGAAAACTTTTTCCTATACTGATCCTTTGTCTTAAGCATTGTAGGTTCTGTTGAAATGTTTGAGTTTATTCATCCTAATCGCAGGGTGACTCTTACTAAGATTTTACAGCTACTTCACTCTTACTAATTCCAATATATTTCTTTTACTTAGTTTCTATTGCTTACAATCAAAAATGTTTGTTTAATTTTATAGGCACTGCAAGGAAAAGAAGACAGAAATAGAGTAGCAATTAATTTAATTGGACTTGAAAGGGAGAAATGAAACTGTGACTCCAAGTTAATGGTGATGCTGCAGACAGTGGAGATACTGTGAGGAACATATGGCCTAACATATGAGTGATAACTTTGTAGAAATGAACCTCTGAGTAGAAGTGATGGCATTCTTTATTTCTTCATCCTTGCAAGTGTTTAGAGTTGTGCAAATGTTAATTAAGATGTGAAGTTGAATAAACAATGGAAATAGATGAGTTAGAGAAGACCCTCACATGATTTTCACAGAATATAAGGAAGTCTTTTGACACAAAAGTTCCTAGCATGCCCAGTATATTCCTTCCATGGTTCTGTAAAGGGACCAAGAGAATTATTTTTCAAAATTCTGACATAAACCTGACTTCCATAAAAGTAGATCAAGTGACGACATTCTTTCATTTGCATATCCAAGATATTTCTACATGAAGCTCTTAGAACACTGCTGCTCCTTTGAGCTAGAATAGTTTCTCCCAAATCTTCATAAGAATGTTTTTTAATTCCTTCTTTTTGTTCAAAGAGTGACTCTTTCAGTTTCTCAGCCATTGTCTATAAAATAACAACCAGCTATCTTCTACTGCTGATACTTAATTGTCTTTGTTTGCTTAATTTTCTGTTGGCCTCATCTATTGGTCTGAATCCCACGAGGACAGACGCTATTCATCCATGGCTACTCAGAACATCTAATAGGGATGAGCACAAGGTAGACCCTCACTACATTTTTGGTGAATGAACAAATGAAAATTTATTTCTTCAGTTATTTGCATCTTTTCTTTGAGACAAAAAGTAGAACAGCTGCCTACACCTTGTGAGCAAGGTTTTTTCACATTTCCTTTTAATTAGGATTGAGAAGAAAGTGTTTCTCAAAATTACTGAGACAAACACATGGCCTGCAATTTTGGGAAACTGATCTTGCTACCTCTTCTCACACTTCCATGACCCTGTTCTTGATCAGGGCACACAGTTAAGCCATCCATGTGGGTTAGCACTAATTAGCACTCTGAGAGACAGGCCTGGACTATTTCATATTTATATCATTGGTCATTAAGATCCAGAACACCAAGAACTTTAAAGAAGAACACTGATTACAGGAACAAAAACAGAAGACAGGGAAGAAATAAAAAGGAGTAAGAGATGCATAGCTCTAAATTGCCCCCCCCAAAAGCCTGCACCTTTGACAGCTCTGCTTCTCTTCTTTTTCTTCAGATATTCTCCAAGTACAATATCTACTCACTCCATCCTCTTGCTTACTTTCTCTCATGCCTTTTATTTTTTATTAGTACACAATTACAGTGCATCTTGATCACATTCGTCATGGGGAGTTAGGGCATGTGCATAACACATTTTCATTTCTTTTAAGAGAAGTCTACAGAAATAACGGGAGTTTCTCTTTGTTGATCATTGATATATCTTAAAAAACATAATGTCACTTGTCTACTGTGTTCATCTTACCAGCACAGACATGCACAAAGGGTGCATCTTTGTTGTTTACTCCTGGAATGCAGAGTAGTTCTTGATCCCAGTGGACCCACAGCAGATCTTTATTAATTAAAACAATGACATAAATCTTAAGACTATGTTACTATTGTTATTAATGCTAACATTGTCACTAGGGTAACAAGCATTCTATTAATAACTAACATCAAACTATAGATTATTTCATATTTTTCATGCTAAAAATGTACTTGCATATATTCAGTTTCCCAATCATTTCTCTTAAAAGCCTATTAAGAAAAGCAATTCTGTCATTTTTGTTTCGTAAACAAGAAAATGGAAGTCAGTGAGGTAAGTGGTTCACATGGTTCTAATAGTGCTAAAGCTAGGAGTGAAATTAATGTCTATTTGCCCTTAGGAAAGAGAAATAGTTGGGTATTCCACAGATTCCTGGTGAGAGGAAAAGACAAAAGGAAGAAGGAGAGAGAGAGAAGATAGAATGACAGTACTGAATATTCACAAACCTTCTGGCCTATTTTCCTCCATAATAACTACAATAGAGTTAGATTTTTCTCCCAGACTAATTTCATCCAATTCAACGTGAATCGAGGATGTGGAAGTTAGGATTACCTGTGCCCTCTTTGTTGAACTTACAGAGAAGTGACGGAAAAACAAAACAAGTTGATCTTAACATAGATAATATTTCCTCTATGAAAAAATATTTAACCTAGTATTTCATTGTTCATAAATTTAGTATTT
>PVJA010035823.1:0-15761 GCA_004027025.1 Myocastor coypus | reverse complement strand
GCCCTCAATTATTTTTATTATATTTTCTTAGAGTGCTTTTGATTATATAAGATCTTGCTGTTTATTAGGAATGTTTCCTCTAAAAGAAAATCCACAACACAGGGCATTTAATTATAGATTGGCTAGGAGATTAACTGTGTGTTGATCATACACTACTAACTGCTTTAAAAAAAAAAGTGTTATGAGCCGTATCAGACACACAGGACAAATTTCCTACTAATCCACCTCTGTAAATCACCAAGACATAAAGTAGCCCTTTCCAGATTTCTAGGTTTCCATCTCTCTTAAAAGATAGCTTCTTTCTCAGTGCCTGTAAGTTTTTATGTGTCAGCTGTGAAAAGTACTCTCTGGCATGGTAATTCATTCTTTCTTATTACTGCTGTGATGTGAAGCCATCCTATACATGTTCTCTTTAGGCATATTCCTAAAATAGTAAATTCTAACTGGAGACAGCTTGCTTCTTTCTCTGACCACCAGGGGACATTTGGCAGTGTCTGGAAATACTTCTGGTTGCCACACTCGGGGGACAGAGGAAGATGCTGAGGACCTAGGCAGCCAAGGTAGGGGTGCTCCCCATCTTTCTATGAGCATAGGAAAGCCCTTCTCCTGCCCCAAGGAATTATCAGGCCTGGAAACATAAGTACCTGAACTCAGAAATCCTGTTTCAGCCTTACAGCCTTGTTACTTTGAAAATATTGTTTCAGAACTATCTCTGATTTTTCCTGAATAATCAATTATACTGTCTACAGAAACAGGAAATGCTGTATTTTCTAGTTTACAGAGGATCTTTATTCTGCAACAGCATCCATTTCACCAGTGAGTTTAGGTTGTGTTCATAGTATAATGCTGACATAAATAGAAAAGAAATTAACATGTACTGTACTCCTATCCAATGGCTGGCACTCATTGGTCTAATGTGAAAAGTCCTGGCTTTTTTTTTAATGGTCTTTTTGAGATGGGGTCTCATTATGCAGCTCAGGCTAGCCTTGAGCTCATTTTTGTGGCCCAGGATGGTCTTAAACTTGCACTGATCCTCCTGCCTCAGCCTCCCAAGTGCTGGGATTACAAGCATGTGCCACCACACCTGGCCAAGTCCTGGCTTCTTGAAGCACTAATATCCCTTATTTTATACAACAGAAAGCAGTTAACAAATAAATGAAAAAAAAAAAAAAAAACCAAAAAATACATTATAACTACCTTGAAACTATGTCCCAGGAACTGTCTGGTTTTGACTTTTAAGTGAGCCTCTAATTCTTGCTCTTTAACTAGAAAACAAATATGACTAGGCTACTTTAATATTGGCTTAGTTTTATTTTATTTTATTTTTTTCTTGTTTCATAACTTTTATTTGTTTATTCACTCATTTTTTTTTATGGCTGGCTCAGCCCGCCCCAAGGGCAGGGCTGGCGCAGCATGTGGTGCCAGGGATCGAACCCTGGTCCCTGAAGCCACCCAAGCTTTCCCAAGCAGGCGCTTTAGACCACTGAGCCATCCCGCGGGGCCCCTGGCTTAGTTTTATATACTGCTTTATCATTTATAGTTTAATGACCTTTTTTTTTTTTTTTTTTTTTTTGCAGGACAGGGGTTCAAACTTACGACCTTGCACTTCCTAGGCAGGCACTTGTGCCACGGAGCTATCTCCCCAGCCCCGACAATTCTATTTTTCAGTCAGTAATGTTTGCTTATTTGTTAAAGTGGATCTCTCCAACTTGTTCTCTCTGTGAAGAAAGTATGGTGGACAGTGAATGTGTACAAGGGAAGAATAAAGGAGACTGAAAACAGGAGGATCACTATGAGTCTGAGCTGTGTAGTGAGACCCTGCATCAATGTATGAAAAAAAGGTCATACCCATGCCAGGTGTGGTGGCACACGGTTGGAATCCCAGCATTCAGGAGGCTGAAGTGGGAGGACTGCTGAGAGTTTGATGCCAGCCTGGGCTACAAAATGAATTCAAGGCCAGCTTGAACTGCATAGTGAATCCATCTTGAAAACACACACAAAAATTATATCCGAGGATGGTGGCACATGCCCGTAATCTCAGCAATCAGGATGCTGAGGAGTGAGGATCGCTGTGATGTCAGCGCCAACCTGGGCTACACTTGAGTTCAAGACTGGCCTGAACTGCACAGCCAGAGCGTGTCTCATAAATAAACTGACTAACAAGTCAATTCCTGATAACAATATCCTAAACTTCAGCTTAAACTGATTTTTTTGACTCAGGTACATCATCAAATGAGTATTTAGAATAACTAGGGGCCAGAATAACTAGGGGCCTAGAATAACTAGGGCTCAGCGTAGCGTAGCAGCCAGAGACCCCTGGCATGCTGTGTCAGCCCTGCCTGCAGTGCACTCTTGAGGTGGCGATAGAGACTGGATTTACTGTTGGGCGCCTCTAATTCCAGCACTCTGGGAGGCTGAAAACAGGAGGATCACCATGAGTCCAATCTACATAGTGAAACCCTGTAAACCCTATAAACCCTGTCCTAAACACAGAAAATAATAATAATAAAATAACCTATACTCTCAGACTTCCCACAGTGTTATGAATAGGATGATGATATAATCAGTTTAGTCAACTTTATGGGCAAATTCAAGGAATATATTCATGGAAATCCAAATATTTTTTGGATACTTAATATAGTGTTTATCAAATTATGGTTTCTCAAAAATAAATTTATTAAATATAGACCTTAAAAAAACTGTAGTTTTTCAGGGGCTAGGGTGATAGCTCAGGGGCACAAGTGCTTGCATGGCAAGTACAAGGTACTGAGTTTGACCCCCCAGTCCTGGGAAAAACAAAAAAAATGGGGCCAGCGAGATGGTTCAATAGTCTAAAGCGCCTGCTTAGGAAAACTTACGCAACCACAAGGACCGCAGTTCAACCACTAGCACATACTCTGGCAGCCCCACCCCCAGGGCAGGGTAAGCCAGCCATAAAATAAGTAAATAAATATGTATGTTATGGTCTATGTCTAGTTGTCCCCCCAAAAGCTTCATGTAGTCATTGGGCGGAGACTTCTATAGATTGAGACTTGACTCATGAGTCACTGGGATTATGTGTTTTAGTACTGATGGGATTATGGGTCTGAGTAGGGCTGGGACTATGGGTGTGGTCTGGGCGGATATCCTAAGGCAGAGAGCCTGATAGGAATAGAGAGACAGAGAGACAGACTAGAGTTGTTGCTCTCTGCTGCCCTGTTTGGTTGGCTACCTCTGCCATCATTTTGTTGCTGTTCTGCCACCCTGAACTGGATGCTCTCTGCCCTGTTCCACTCAGCCTAGGGCCAGCCAAATATGGACTAAAACTTCCATGAACTGTGAGCTAAAAAACCTTTCCTTCCATCATTTTGAGTGTCAGGTATTTGTCCCAGCAACAACAGAAGAGTAACTAAGACAGAATTTGGTGTACCAGGAGTGGAGTTCTCACCAACAGGGAACCAGGCCACTGAGTCATCCAGCCAAGTTCACACATTGTATCAACCACTACAACCACCTAAAGAAGAGGACTTTAACAACCAAGTGGATAAGATGACCCATTCTGTGGAGAGTGGTCAACCTCCTTCAGCCACCCCTGTCATTGCCCAGTAGGACCATGAACAGAGTGGCCATGGTGGCAGGGATGGAGGCTATGCATGGGTTCAGCAACATGGACTCCCACTCACCAAGGCTGACTTGGCTACAGCCACTGCTGAATGTCCAATATGCCAGCAGCAGAGACCAACACTGAGTCCCCGAGATGGCAACATTCCTCAGGGTGATCGGCCTGCAACCTCGTGGCATGTTGATTATATTGGACCACTTCCATCATGGAAGGGACTGCGCTTTGTCCTCAATGGCATAGACACATATTCTGGATGTGGATTTGCCTTTGCTGCACGTAATGCTTCTGCCAAAACTACCTTCCATGGACTTACAGAATAGAATGCCTTATCCATCACCATGGAATTCCACACAGTATTGCTTCTGACCAGGGAACACATTTTACAGCCAAAGAAGTGAAGCAGTGGGCTCGTGCTCATGGAATTCACTGGTCTTATCATGTTCCTTACCATCCAGAAGTGGGTGGATTGATAGAAAGGTGGGGCAGGGGCAGGGGCTGGGGCAAGGCACTTCAAAAAGCTGTATATGCTTTGAATCAGTGCCCTCTGTATGGTACTGTGTCTCCCATAGCCAGGATCCATGGGTCCAAGAATCAAGGGATGGGAATAGGAATGGTACACTCACCATCACACCTACTGATCCATTAGCAAAATTCTTACTTCCTGAACCCACAATCTTACGTTCTGCTGGACTAGAAGTCCTAGTCCCAGAGGGGGGAAGGCTTGTACCAGGAAGCACAGCAATGATATCATTGAACTGGAAGCTGAGATTTCCCTCTGGTTACTTTGGACTCCTTATGCCTCTGAAGAAACAAGCTAAAAAAGGAATCACAGAATTGTCAGGGGTGACTGACCCAGATTATCCAGGGGAAATTGGGCTGCTACTGCACAATGGAGGAAAGGAAGAATACACATGGCATGCAGGAGATCCCTTGGGGCGCCTACTAGTATTGCCATGCCCTACTATTAAAAAAGTCAATGGGAAATTGAAACAATCTAATGCAGGCACAATGATAAATGGTCCAGGGCCTTCAGGAATGAAGGTATGGGTCACTTCAGGAAAAGAGCCAAGACCTGCTGAAGTACTTGCTGACGGCCAAGGGAATACAGAATGGGTAGTAGAAGGTAGTTCTAACTACCAGCTATGACCCTGTGATCAGCTACAGAAAAGGGGATTGTAAGTACTACTTCACCCCATACATGGTTTTGTTATAATATGGATAGACTTAGTACAAGATCCTAGGATTATTTTACAGAGTAATGTCATTAAGCTTTTCTTCTGGATATTTAACTAAGGTTTGCTGACCAAAAATTAGAGAGATAGATGGGCTAAAAAGATAGCCAATATTTTGGCCCTAGCCCCTCAAGGTCAGTAAGGACCCAAGACATAAGAGAATCTCTGCTGTGACAAGATCATGGAGCCACACAGGAAAGTGATTGACAATGTACAGTGTGCCTGAGGAGAATCACCTAGACAGAAATAATCTCTCAGGCTCTCAGAGAGATTATTGGTCAAGCAATGGCCGTGACTCATCCAGATGGTTGACACTGACAGAAGAGCTACAAGGTGCTACATACATGGTTCCAAAGATAAATCCTGAGATTGGGCTGACCTTGTCAGATAACAAAATTATACTTATATTTATACAGGTCTGTTCTTAACTTGCTCTTAACCATCCAGCAGAAAAGTGTACATGAGGTATAAAGGTAATGTACAACTGATAATTACCAGCTGTAAAAGGTTCAAGTGAACTACACATAAGCAAAAAAAACTTATCCTCTATTTGGGTATTAGTGCATTTCCGTTTGTACGCAGGATAGTAACAACAATGTTAGGCGTAATTATATGCATACCTCTGTATTTGGAGACTGGTTTAAATATGCCAAGTTGACAAGGGGTGGATTGTTGTGGCTGATACAATGTGTCAACTTGGCTGAATGACTCAGCGGCCCACTTCCCTGTTGGTAGGAGCCCCACTCTGGGGTACAATTGGTTCCTCCCTGGAGCGTGACCAGGTCCTGCCTAGGATATATATGATTGGCTTTCTCCCTAGAGCAGGATCAAGGGCCCATCCTGGGGTATGACTGGTTTCACCCTAGGGCACAATGGGCCCACATTAGAATGACTGAGCACAAAGAGACTTTTTAAAGGGCTGAAGGAGTCAACACTTCACTTCGTCGGAGAAGCTTCAGTCTTCGCATTCAGCCTGGATTTCATTGTCTGGCTTGCAGTGCAAACTCTTCGGCCTCCAGCTTGGATCTTTCGCTATACATCACAGACTCTTCAGCGTTCATTACAGACACCTCAGTCTTCCATTGTAGACCCATCAGCTGATGGATGGAGACTTACACAGAGTGCTGCAGTGAAGTCCAGATCACAGGACTGAAACCTTCAGTGCGGAGCTTGCAGACACCCTCTGCATGCTTTCTTATCTGATTCTGTGACTATTTTAAGCCAATCTTGTAATACCTTATAGACTGTATATTTTGTGTTAATATCTATCCCTTATATTATATCTGTTCTGTTCCTCTAAGTAAAACCCTGACCAATACAATATATACCTTGACCAATACAATATATATACATATATATATATATATGTTTTTATATAGTTTTTCACATTTTACCTAACTTAAGAACTTTGCATAACACTGTAAAGAAGCTACTTATTTATCACTCTATTTCCCACACTTTTCTATAGCACTTTGAAAAAAACAAGATTTTTTTTGAGACAGTCTCACTCACTACATAGCACAGCAGGCTGGCCTTGAACTCAGCCCAGGCTGGTGCCAAACTCAATGATCTTCCTGCCTATGCCTACCAAGTAATGGTATTACAGGCATGATAGAAATATTACAGGCAGGCAGACAGGGCCAGGCCCTCAAGGAGACAATATGGAAGACAGGGTGACTTTGCAACCTTGGAAGAGATAGACAGACCCCTGCTGTCGGCCAGACCTAAAGTCAAGAGTAAACAAATGCAGCCACACACTTCCCTAGGGATGGGCATTAATGATTGATACTTTTTTGGTTGTTTTTTTTTAATCTTTCTTTCTTTCTTTTTTTTTTTTTTTGCAGGACTAGGGTTCGAACTCATGACCTTGCACTTCCCAGGCAGATACTTGTGCCATGGAGCTATCTGCTCAGCCCCAAGTTAGTCAGTTTTGTTCCCTAGCATCAAGCACAAATGCTCACTGAATGAATCAGTCACAATTCACAGAACAAATCTAAAAATTCCTGAGTATGAACATTTTGTCCAAAAATGGCAAAAAAAATGGTAAAAGATTCCTTCAGAGATTTTAATATTCGACAACAAACAGAACTCAAACAAATGTCATCATAATAAAGAAATGGCCATAAAAGGTAGCAGCTGAAAAGGAAAAATACATTAATAAACAACTTTTTTTTTTTTTTTTTTTTTTTTTGTCTTTTTGAGACAGGATCTCGCTATGCAGTTCAGGCTGGCCTTGAGCTCACTTTTGTAGCCCAGGCTGGTCTTGAACTTACACCAATCTTCCTGCCTCAGCCCCCCAGTGCTGGGATGACAGGCGTGTGCCACCACACCTGGCTTGTAAACATCATTATTAAAAATGGTGTTTTTAAACCATTATTAAAAATTATTTTGGGGCCCGGCGGGATGGCTCAGTGGTCTAAAGCCCCTGCTTGGGAAAGCTTGGGTGGCTTCAGGGACCGCGGTTCAATCCCCGGCACCACATGCTGCGCCAGCCCTGTCCTGAGGGCAGGCTGAGCCGGCCATAAAAATGATTGAATAAACAAATAAAGGTTCTGAAGCAAGAAAAAAATAAATAAATTTAAAAAAAAATTATTTTTTGTGTAGTCTACTGGAAAATTTTTACTAGTATCCTTCATTTATAAGCTAAAAAATATCTTAATGAGAATACTTACCACATAATATTTATATTCATTTTTCTCCTTAAATTGCTTATACAGTAAAAACTGACTTAATAAGCTAATATGTTTTTAGAAAAAATGATACTAAATAGTGTGTCCCAATGCATTTTCATTTGCATTTTACAGAACTCATTATAATTTTACCACACTCCTAATTTAGAGGAAAAAGACTCACTGGTGTTGAGAGAAAAGATCTTCATACCTGTTTTTGAGCTTCTACTTTCTGCTTTCTGGTGGGATCAATTGCATCTACCATCCATTTGATGGTAAAGTATGTCACTGCACCAAATATTGTCAAACGGAAAATTAAACCAACAACTTCATTCCGACTTAAGGGACGCGAAAAGGCCTCAGCATGAACCATCTTGATTGTTAACCTTAAACAAGAAAAACTGTCATTAGATAACTTTTATATCCATTAAAACTGAAAGACTGATAAAGTAGCACAAGCTAAGCAAGAAAAACTTCATAATCAGATTCAGTAATTACCTACCTTTAAAAAATGTTTCATTTCAAGGAGAAATGGATTTTTAAGTATTAAGTAAGCAAATGCATTTAATTACTAGTAGTAGAATAAATTCCTTTTTGCTTGTATGTTTTTGGTACTAGCAATTGAACTTAGAACTTTGCACTTGCTGGGCAGGTGCTGTGCCACTGAGCTGTATCCCCAGAGGTAAATAATTAATTTTGAAAATACGGTTTTCAGGGGCCACGGAGATAGCTCAGCAGTCTAAGCACCTGAGGAGGCAAGCACAAGGATCCAGGTTTGATCCCCAGTACTGAATGCTGTACCAGCCCTGCACCAGGCACCTAGAGCAAGCCACCAAGACAGGGTGTAGTGGCACATGCCTGTGATCCCAGAGCTGGGGTGGTTGAAACAGGAGGATCACTATGAACACCAGCCGCATAGCAAGACTCCATACCAAATACATAAAATTAAAAATTAAAAAAGAAAAGTAAAATATAGTTTTCAAATTACTCTTTTAGCTTTTAAGTAACTATTTCAGTCAGTCTGGAAAATTAACAACATTGAAATCATCCCAACTAAAGAAAAGCACCTTGACAATGAGATATTTTACTAATCTGATCAAAAGGATTTCTTCTACTAAATGTAGCATACAAAATAACTTGACAATGAAACTCAAACTGAGTTGACGTTTTCTTCATACCTATGTTAAAGTTCAAAGGGTTGCTCAAATATAAACATGCTATCTCAATTTAAAAAATGACATTAATTTTAGCCATCCCATTCCTCCTAACAAACCAGCCAAATATGCAGTAACACTTTTCAAAACTTGAGCCACCAAGAAAACTATCACAAAAATAGAACACTCACCCAAGAATAGAGGAAAAATGATGTACACACAGCACATCTCTAAGCCTCTAAAACAATCACAGCTCAGCTTGTCAGGCCTAGATTCCACTGTCAATAGCATTAAGTACAGAAAAATAAGCTCTTTAGAGACATGACTGCCACATTTTGGAAAACAAGATCTCAACTTCCAGTAGTGCTATAAATTCTTGGAGCACATGCTGATAGATATTTAAGGGGGGGAGGGGGAAGCAGCAGCTGAAGCAAGAGAGTTGAAAGCTTGAGCCCTTGCCTGACCAACCTAGTAACTAACTGAAGGCTGTGCCAAAATGAAAATAAACAAATAATACAAAGTCTGGGGATGTAGCTCATTGTAGAGGGCCTGGGTACCATCCTCAGAACACAACTAACATAAAATCAAGTACATACTGCACTCATAAGCAAAGGAATAAATCAGAATTTGTAGGCTGCTTGAGGACTGTTAAACATCAGGTAATCTATGGGGGTTAGTATCTATGACCCTTTCAGCTCTGTAATTATTTTTCCTCTTCTCATTACCACTAAGTTAAAGATTCTCTCCATCTGCCCCTCCTCCAGAATAGCGCCAACAATTTCTGAACTCTTACAGATCTCTTCTCCCTTCAAGAATTGTATTCTTTCATCATAGCTTTCCCTTTACAGAATTCTCAAGCATTAAAAACTACCCCAGTCCTGCTCCCAAGAGTCACTTTTCAGCACTTTCTCATCACTTCTCAAAAGACACTCTCCATAGGTTGTCCCTGGCATCTAAATAGGCCACATGGATTTTTTTTCCCCCCTTCAACTTTGCATTTGCCCTTGCCTGCAAGAGCTGCTTCCCCTCATCCAGCTAAATGTAGTCAAATTCAAACCCAACTTAACCTGTTTCACGAAGCCTCTCAGGCCCCATTAATGCTCTACTGGTCATTTAGTCTTAAGTATCTTAGAAAAATCTTCATTTTAATCATTACTGAATACATATTCTATGTATGCATCCATTTTTATAGCTATCACACACAAAACAAAAGAGTACTCAAAACTTCAGTCCTTATTCTAACAGTAAAATTAAAAATGCCATTGCAATGTGTGGTACCATTATGTAGGGGTAACATTCAGCAGGTGAAAATAAATCAGCAAGGTGAGGATTAGCGAAATCTGTCCGAAGTACTGACATTCCAAAAAATTGGTTTTATTTGTTTTAAGTTGGTGGCGAGCATGGTGGCGCACGCCTGTCATCCCAGCACTTGGGTGGTTGAGGTAGTAGGATCAGTATGAGTCTGAGACCAGCCTGGGCTACAAAAGTGAGCTCAAGGCCAGCCTGAGCTGCATAGCGAGACCCTATCTCAAAAAACAAACAAGCAAGCAAAAAAAAAAAAAGTTGGTAGTACACTATTCACAGACATCAAAGTGCCATCTACTGGATGTTCACTAAACTACATGAACCAACGAAGCCTGCTACCAAAGAACATCCCAAAGTCATCAAGGTAATGTGCTATTTTTAGTCCTATAAAAAACAGACACAAAATTCATCTATGCATTTTGCTTTTCTTAAATTAACTTTGCTATATGACACAGATTTAGGATTATTAACATTGCTTTCTTTCCCCCTGGAGACAGGATCTTCCTCTGTAGTCCATCCTGGGTTCAAACTTAGAATCCACCTGCCTCAGCCTCCTCAGAGCTGGGTTTAAGGCAGCTCTAAGGCATCACCAAGGCCTAATCTCACTTATAAAACAATAGCCCATTACTTTCACTGTCTTCAAAATCCTGAAACTTGTTACTTTAATTATAAATGCTATCTGCACTGGGAGACCTATACTCACCTACCATCTCTAGCATTTATGCACCTGCAATGTAAAAGCGTTTTAGTTACATTACAGCAGAATGTACAAAAGCTGCAAGCGCCCATGAGGGAACGTATATATTTCAATCTCGTATTCAACACGAGCTTCAACAAAGGCAGATATAAATATGTACATACAGTGCTATGAATCATTAAATATCACGAAGCACTGCTAACTCAGTTATCTGTTAGGCAAACATGAACACTAGCAGCTGCACTGGAAGGAACTCTCCATCTCGGGGTGGTACACTGAAATCGCATTACTTCACATGACGAGCCGAGCTGAGCACAGCACCCTCAAACTGGAGTCTCCTAAATCCATGCAGTGTCTTAGGCTCTCGCTCGAAGTCCCAGGTCAACAGGCATCCAGGCCCTCGGCACGCCGCCTGTCATGAGGCCTGTCAACCTTCACACAGAGGTCAAGGTTATTATCACTATCCCCATGCTGAGAAACCTGGCCCAGCCACAAAGAAACAAGCTCTGCTTCTGCACCGAGAGCTGTGCAACAGTTCCTGTCCAACAAGCACACTTGGCTGCATCCGGCCGCCGGGTCCTGGGGTCCTCCGAATGACGACATCAGACGCCTCCACAGAGCCCAGGCTGCCTACCCAGTCTCCCCTGGGAAGGGTACAAGGTTCGGGGCAGCGCGGAGCCCGACCTGCCCCCGGGCCAGGCCGGAAGCCCCGGCAAGAGGCAGAACGCCCTTGGAGGTTAATCCGCTCGCCGCCGCCGGCCCGGGACGTCGGGGAGCGGCCCCGAGTCGGGGCGTGGGCGGAGGGCGAGGTGACCCTTTCCGCCCCCCCGCTTCCCGGGTCGGAGCCGGCCCCTGAGGGAGCGCCAGGCCAGGTCTCGCAGGAAGCCGCTACTCACCCCAGGACAGACGCAGCGGCAGCAGGTACTCCGAGCAAGCCTCACACAGGAAGCGAACGCCAGCAGGCACAGAGCGCTTCCGGCGCCGGCGCCAGCGCAGGCGCGCTGCGGGGGGCTGGGCACAGGGGGCGGGGCAGCGCGCGTGTCGCGCATGCGTGCGCTGGGCGGCAGGCCCGGCACCGGCCCACGGCCGCTCGTTACTGTGCTTGCTACCTGCTGGACTGAGACTTTAGCCCGACGCCTGGGTCTGCAAGCTACGCTCGCTGAGACTCAGTTTAGCCGCTGAATCTCGGAGATTCAAGTGGGGAAGGTCTCGTAAAATCCCTGCCCTCCCTCCTGGCGGGGCGCACCCCAACAAATAGGGTCACTAACACGAAGGTACAGAGGAATTGTTCACAGGCGCTGGTTTTGCGGGACCGGGGCTCGAACTCATGACCTTGCACTTGACAGGCAGGCAGTTGTGCCACCGCAACACCCATGCAAATCTTCACGCTGATCATGTCTGTGCTTCAGCCAAGCGCCGACGCGCCAGGCTACCCCTCACCATCTGCCTTTCAGTTTCTAGGGTTAGCTCAGCCTCCTCCCCTACTTCCATACTGGGGCGACGCCTGAATATCCTTCTTCAAAATACTGAGCCGCCCACGCAGGGAGGCCTCGTAGTTGGAACGGAGTAGAGCACCTGGCGGCAGGCTTTGCATTTTGTTGACCTCACTTTCTTTTACCCCTTCTTTCCCGAATGCGAGACTTGGGCACAAGATGCCCCAAGGGGATCACACCTGAACAGCAGAGCCTTCTGAGTACCAAGGCCGCCAGGGGGTGAGGTGACCTTAGACAGTTCCTTCCAATTGAGGTGAGGTAATGAGACTCTGCCTCTCCCGTCTGCTGTCTCCTGTAAGGACCGATTTTAGCTGACCAAAGAAAGAATTCTGCAGCTTAATAGTTAAGTCGTTGGATTAACAAATTGTGCGTTGGTTACAATCCCACTCTACGCGTCCGGGTACAGAGGATTAAACAAGGCCTTCGCGCTAAACTGCATCGTCAGCCCTCTCTCCCACTGTAAAGTTTTATTTTTTTAAAAAAAATGCTTTATTTATTTATGTTATGGCGGGCTCAGTCTGCCCTGGGGGTGGGGCTGGCGCAGCATGTGGTGCCGGGGATTGAAACCAGTCCTGTGGTTGCCTAACCTTGCCTAAGCAGGTGCTTTAGACCGCTGTGCTAACTCACCGGCCCCCCACTGTAAAGTTTTAAACGTTTTAAGATAAAGTGTTGCTAAATTGCCCAGGCCAGGCTGGAAGTGGACATCCTCTTCCTTTAGCTTCCCAAATGCTGGGACTTACATTACAGGGTTAGGCCGCTATGCCCAGCTGTGTGTCTTCATGCTTAATTTAATTTTTAAATTTAATGCAAATTTAGGTGTAGGAGTACTAGACTGATTTGACAGAAACAGGAGGATTATTAGACTAGGAACCGTTCACACACAAAAAAGAGAAAACCTGTTCTAAGCATGTTACCTGCCTTACTCGTGGTCACTTGCATGAGGAACCTGTCCAGCTTGCAGAGGTTTAGAGGGTTCCTGGGATGTGGGACTTTCAATGCTAAAACAGAAAATTTTAGACAAATCATAAGAGGTCACCCTACTAAAGACATCCTAAAAAACTGCTACAAAGAAGAAGTGCTTCTAAAATGGTTATGCTTTCTTATGGTGTGTATCTAGGTTTCCCTGCAAAGCCTCATGCAGCCACTGGGTCAGGCTTTTAGTTTTTAGAGTTCATGATCAAATGCTGAGATGGTGCGTGCGAGTGCAAACCGGGCATGGTGGTGCACACCTGTAATCCCAGCACAAATCCAGCCTGAACTGCATAGTAAGACCCCATATATAAATATGCTGCAGCCACTGCTCCCCCTCGTGCTCCTGACTGTTTTCTGCCACCACGAACTGCTGCCCTCTGCCATGTGCCACTGTTGGAGCCAGCCAAGTATGAACTGAAACCTCCATTAATTGATGTTGAGTGTCCGGGTGTTTTGTCCCAGCAAGAAGAGAAAAGTAACCCAGACACATCTCATCTCAGTTCGTCCACCTAATATCTGTGGATGTTTGTAGAGGAAACTGTTTGATCAGATAATCCATATTGACCATAAAGAATCTAGTGTAGGGCTGACGAGGTGGCTCAGTGGTCTAAAGCGCTTGCTTGCACAAACTTGGGCAACCACAGGGACCACGGTTTGATCCCCGGCACCACATGCTGTGCCGGCCCCACCCCCAGGGAAGCTGGCCGTGAAAAAATCTAAAGTAAATGCTTCTGGGCTGGGGAGATAGCTCGTAGAATAAACACTAGCCTGGTAAGCACAGGATCCTGAGTTCAATCCTCAGTACTTCCAGAAAAGTAAAATAAGTGCTGCTGCCCATTCCCTTTCCAGTGGTTTGCCTATAACTTTTGGACCTGATGTTAATATTTATCAAATCCTTAGGAAATTTCTTAGGTCAGGGTCCTAAGACATCAAATTACTGCCTTTCCGCATATCATACACATTCACTCGCAATCACTGAGTGAACTGCATTATTCCAGAATCGACCAGATTGAACATATGCTTTTCATCCCAGGATTGCATTATATAATCCTGGCCACAGAAAATCACCATGTTTGTCTTGCACTAGGGGCTCTGACAATAACCTACTACAGTATTTCAGAAATTTGAAGTAAGTTTTTATAGCCTTTCTGGGCTGTCCCTCTGCTTGAGTCAGTGTTATAAATTACAGTAACTGTGGAAACGTGTGTGTGTGTGTGTGTGTGTGTGTGTGTGTGTGTGTATAAATACTTCTTCAAACATTTAGGACAGTTCTCCCCCGTGGTACCAAATTTTCATGTTTACTTTTGAATAGGAGCAGTTGGTTGGCTCTGTGGCCAAGGTCAGTGCACCAGTGGGAGGAGGGATTAGGGATTCCTTAGGTTAACTGTTCCCAAATCTCATCCTGTGTGGACTTCCTCGGCCAGTTTGGATAATGCTGACGCCTTACTCTTAGTCATAGAGGCCGTCATCCAACTCCTAGGTTTTGGTGAAGGAATCTGCATTTTCTCACACACCTGAGGTCTCCGCCACGTGACGATATATGAGGCGATGTCTGTCTGCTGGCCTGGAAGCGCGCGCCCCAAGGCGGACCCTCTGCCAGTCCTGTCCTTGCACTCGCAGCCTGCACATTTGGGAGCAATAGCTTTCTGTTGCTTAAGCCAGTCAGTCGACAGACAAACGAACCTCTGAGATGACTCAGAAAGAGGTCATTTGGGGCCACATTTTGAGAAAATCTGCCCCAGTGAATGAAGATTTCAGTTGGATTTTAAAAAATATCTCTACTGCCGCACCCCAAAAGGTCCATCTGGTCACAGCTGAAACACATTGAGACGTCAAATCAAGGTAGTTTCGTGATGATATTGGGAGTAAAACCCCTCTGAAAAGGGGAAAAAAAAGCCAAGAATCTTAGGGGATGGGGAGATAGCTCAGTTGAATCAGCGCCTGTCTGGCAAGCGTAGGGTCCTGAGTTCAAGCCTCAGTACCTTTCTGTAAGTAAATAGACTAGACCCATCTTGACGTTACCCACTGAAATAACTCAGTAGGCAGTGATTTAGAAGAGCGGAACTACAGCAAGCAAATGGAGTTCTACAGCAGTCATTACACCAGTATAGTAAGGATTTGATAACTTTGATATTTTTTGAAATATCTCACCAGAAAATAATACTATTAAATTGCTACTTTGACAAGAAAAATAGATTGGGTGGAGAGAGGAAAAGGAGACAATCATATAAACTGAAGCTAAAACCATGGGAGTGATTTTTTTAAAAAAAGACCAAAATTAAATACTAGAGGTTCAAAAGATGAGTAAGCTGGATCCAAAGGGGGAAAAATAGTAGGAAATGAAAATTTAAAAGGATTAGAAAGATGGAAAGATGAGCAAGAGCTCCATTCTATAAAAAGCACAAAGAACTAAACAGCCAAATTAAAAACTCAGGGCCCGGTGGGATGGCTCAGTGGTCTAAGGCGCCTGTTTAGAAAGCTTAGGCGGCTGCAGGGACCACAGTTCGATCCCCAGCACCACATGCTGCGCCAGCCCTGCCCTCAGGGCAGGCTGAGCCGGCCATAAAAATAAATAAACAAGGGGCTGGGGAGATAGCTCCGAGGCACAAGTGCCTGCGTGGCAAGTGCAAGATCGCGA
>PVJA010035822.1:0-20513 GCA_004027025.1 Myocastor coypus | reverse complement strand
AAGAAAGAAAGAAAGAAAGAAAGAAAGAAAGAAAGAAAGAAAGAAAGAAAGACCAAGAAGATACTCCACTATGAAATAAAAAACACTGACGATAAAGATCATAAAATATTTAAAAGGGGAAAAAATCAAACCTATCTATAATATAACAAATACATCAGGAGGTCAAGGGGTCTGTTACAGAAGGCAGATGAGTCTACACCAGAAAGCCAAAGGATCCAAGGCAGAGGCCAAAGAAATGTGCTAGAAGCCAAGAGGTGATGTCCAAGCTGAAGGCAAAGACTAGAGTTCATCTGAGGAAATGGAACACTCTTCTTTAAAAAAAAAAAAAATTTATGTACCTTAAGTCATGAATCACCCTAGGGTGGGTGGGGCCTCCATGCCCTAGGGTGTGGAATTGCTGAGCCTGCTTAGTTAAGCTTTTAATTTCTCAAGTTGACACAATGTATCAACCACTATAATCCAACCCTTGTCAATTTGGCAACTAGACATATCTGTTTAAACCAGTCTTGTGATAGAAAGATAGACATATAATTGTGCCTGTCTCAGTTAGTTTCTACTCGTTGAGGGGTCAAAACACCCAAACTCAAAATTAAGAAAGAGGAGGTGTATTTAGCATACAGTTAGTGGAGGTTTCAGTCCTTACTCAGCTGGCTCCAACGCAGAGAGGTACAGGGCAGAAGGAAGCAGTTCGTGGCGGTGGAAAATCAGCAAATTGAAGGGAGGCGCAGCAGTGGACATCTAGCAAGCCCCTCTTCCTTCCATGCTGACTGCAAAGCTTGGAGTCCTCCGAGGAAGTGGCACGCTGCGAAGGTCAATCTGCGCTCCTCCAAGGAAGTGGTAGTGCTACGCCACAGGGCATGGAGTTGCTGGCTGATCCAGCCAAGCCTCAGCTTCTCAAGTTGGCACCTGTGTCAACCACCACAGTGCCTAGCATGTTATATCCTGTGCACAAACAGAAATGCACTAATATATATATATATATATATATATATATATATATATATATATATATATATTATCTATTTCATACAAGGCATATTAAATCTTTTTTTGTGTTTAGTACAGGATCTACAGAGTCTTGCTACATAGATCAAACTCATAATGATCCGCCTGTGTTCAGCCTCCCAAGTGCTGGGATTATAGGTGCATGCCACCACGCCCAGTCGCAATCATCATTTCACAGCACCCCAAGGGCAGGGCCAGCAGGTATGTTGGGGATCCACCCTGACTGCTGTGCTGCGCCTAAGCAGGCACTTTATTCCACTGAGCTATCTAGCTAGCCCATACAAGCTATATATTAAATAGGATAGATAGCCAGGGAGATAGCTCAATAGAATAAGCAATTGCCTGGCAAGCTCAGTGCCCTGGGTTCAATTCCGGTACTGCAATCAATAAATCAATCAATCAATCAGTCAATCAATCAATAAGATAATATGTCTGAGGAGCGATGCTAGAGTCTAAAATACAAGGAATCAATGTTTTGAACATTCTGTAGAAGATACATTTTCAATAGAGAATGCCATATCAAGCAAAACTGCTTTTCAAATATGAAGATAAAACACAGATATTTTAAGACATACCATAATAGTATAAAAATTCATTTCTCAGTCATTTTAAGCAGCTATGGAATTTTTTACTAATGCATATAAATTAGTGACATTTGCACATATATATAAAACACATCCTGATTACCTCCCGATTACCTCCTCTTTTCCTCCTCTCTCCACTTCTCTCCTCTTGACTAATATTCTCCTTTTTATGCTTATGTCATCACTTTTGTTTAATTTTCTTTTTCTGGATTTCTCATACAAGTCTCACAACACATGAGCCTCCAGTTTCACTCACTTTCTTGCAAATGGCAGGACTTCATTGTTCTTTATGGCTGAATAATTCCACTGCATACCCATGGCATATTTTCTTTATCAGCGTATCTGCTGATGAGCACCCAAGCCAGTGATGGTGAACCCTTTAGAACTCCCACTGATACAGACAACCCATTGCAGTCCGCATGCTGTGGTTTCAACAAACATGGGTATCTCTATAGTGTGTTGACTTTAATTGTCTCAGGTAGATACTGAGGGGTGGCATGGCCAGATCCAATGGTACTTCTATTTTTAGTTTTTGAGAAACCTCCTGTGTAATCCATATGATGTTAATTTACATAACGGCTGTACTAATTTGCATCCCTGACAACAACAAAGAATTTATTTTTATAAAACAAAGGTATAAACAACAGCAAAGGAACACAAAGAAACCAGAATCAATCAATCAATCGAGGATCAGGACGACAGCAACAGAAGGCGACTTGCACTCCACAGTTCAGAAATCCTAATCTAAAATAGAAAAAAAAAAACATAGGAAAGTAGTAAATAATTCATTCAAAAAGTATTTTTTTCACACTGCTGGAGATTGATCCCAGGGCGTCACACCTGCTATGTACCCCTGTGCCTCAGCCTACTAAGTAGCTGGGACTACAGAGACGCATCACCATGCTCAGAGAAAGTCTTTTCACAGAGTTGAAAAATCAAATCAGTCCTTCTTGAAAGTAACACTACTGAATTACAGAGAATGCAAAAAATATATATATATATATGAGAACCTTGATATTTCTAAACCAGGAAACAATAAATGGCTTATTGTTTTCTCCAACAACTTGCACATCCATCTTTATTTACCTTTCATTTATTTTTCTGGATTCTAACATCGGTACATGAGACCAGGGATTACAACTCATCCTGCATTGTAACGCTAAAACTCCTCACCATGTAAGAGCTCATTAAGCACCTGTAATCCATATGACACTAGCTGCATAATGAAGTCACTTGATTCCTGTGAATCTTCTGTTTGAGGTGTGAATATTCTTAATGCTGCTCTAGAAGGAGCTATTGAGGAATTACAGAGTGAAAGCACAATAGCAGGAAATGAAGTCAATCTGCATTCTGAAGAACATTTTGGGTGAAAGTATCAAGACATAGAGACTTATTACTTTAAAAACAGACTTTAGTCAAATGCTAGGCAAAGACTGAATTCTCTGTGATACTTATTAAAATCCTAAGAACAAAAAGTTGATAGTTCAGAACAGTTGGTATGGGAAATGTAAGGCTGGCTCTCTGAATGAACAAAAGACAGAGGAAGCAGGGAGAGAGGAGAGGAAGAATTGAAGAGTGGAAGGAAGAAAAAGGAAAAACAAATCCAAATGAAACAAAATGTTCCATGTCACATAGGATGTCACTCAGAAGAGTCATTATTAGGATACAAGAGAAACTGTTATCATAACTTACTATTTCATCCATTGATTTAATAAGCACTTGGTGTGGCTGCGTCAGGCAACTGTGCTAAAAATTAAGAATTCAAATAGTGAATCATAAATCATGTAGCTCCTCTCAAGGAAGTTACAGCTCATGCAGACTTGCAGCTGCTATGGCTTATGCCTAGTTGCCCCCCCAAAGCCTCATGTAATCATGGGATGGGGACTTCCAGAGCTTGAGACTTGACTCATGATCCACTGGGATTATGTGTTTTAGCACTAATGGGATTATGGGTCTGAGTACTTCTGGGATTATGGGTGTGGCCTAAGGTGGATAGGCTGAGGCAGAGAGCCTGAATGTAACATAAGGAGAGACAGAAAGACAGACTCTCTCTGTTACTTTCTGCTGCCCTGGTTGATTGTTGACCCTGTCACCATTTTGTTTCTGTTCTACCACCATGAACTGCTGGCCTCTGCATTGGGCCTCTCTGCTATTGGATCCAGCTGAGTATAGACTGAAACCTCCAGTAACTGTGAGCTAAATAAATCTTTCCTTCCTTCATTTTGGGTGTCGTGTATTTGTCCCAGCAACAAGTAAAAAAGTAATGAAGACAATGTCTACCTAATAAAATATGCATTTTTTCTTAGAATTCTTAACATATCCCTTTGTGTTTGCATTAAAATTCAGGCCCTAACTGGGTTGGTCTTATCTGGCCATAATTAGGATTTTAGGATTTAGGTAAGATGAAGATACCAAAGCAAGCACCACACTTTGAAATCATGTTTTACTCAGACTTATTTTTTCCCTGGGTATACTACAGATGATTTGCTTGTATTGCTGTTTTGATGCTAAATAGGGTATTCAGAAACTAGAGATTAAAAACTCCACATGATTTCGTGACCATAGCCCTAGAACTTGCCCAAGTAGCTTCAATCAATTTTGCAAGATTCTCATTAATAGAGTTCTATGGGATCAAAACTGGTGCTTCGCGGGTCTCTTGTACCAAGATACCTTTTCAAAGCTGCTATCTGTTGGCATTCCGCTCTGCTTTGCAACCCTCTAAGCCGCTGGGTTCCTGAAGTAGGATTTCAGTAATAACTAAACTCACATTTTACATATAGAATTGGGACTACCCAGGGCCTTGAAATCCAGTCATAAGCGTGTGTTCCGGCAAGTCTATTTTCTGTGTCTCTCCTGCACAGAGACTAGAAACAATAGCTCTAAAATTGATCCCACTGGGACCTGAGGCAAAACATTTTCCAGGATGACTACACCGCACTAATTGCTTTCCTCTAGCCATTTGCTCCCTATCCTCTCCTGGTTTTCTCCTTCTCTCCTTATCTCTGCCCTTAGCAATCTCTCATGAGAAGGCGATTGGCTCTTTCTTCCTTCACAGAATCTAACAGAAATACTCATTAAAAAAGAGATCATCTGAAGAAAGAACTAAAGGGGGCAAAAGATGCTTAAGAAAAGAATACTTTAAAAACCCTTCGCATTTGAATATGTTTTCATTCGCTGATTTGTGCAGTTGAGTCCTTAAGAGAGAACCAGAGAAAGAAACATCTCAATTCTTTTATACAAACCAATGAGGTTATGCTTCCTGTTTTCTCTTCTCCTTTGCCCAAGCTGTCCTGAAAGTGAATTCTCTTATCTTCTTTTTATTTTCTTCATCCATAGCAGAGTCTTGGGTGCACATTTTTGTTTGTTATTCTAAAATCGTTGTGGACAAAGCTATCTGAGATGTGAGGGGCATGTTAAGAAACCATTTATAACTTATACAACACAGCTTTAAAAAGCCCAGGGTCAGCCTAGCAGTGTCAATTTCACCTAAAGCCAAATTTTGCAGGCAAAGGAAAAAAAAAAAAAAAAGACTGCAAGACTGCTGTGAGTTTTTCTTACCACCTACTGCTCATTCAAAAAGAAAAAAAGACAGAAACTAAGAGGACTACTATTGACTCTTCAGTGTGGAACAAAAGAAAAACTAAATGTTTCCATAAATTGTTATTTGACAATGTCTCTGTGTTCTGGCTTCAATTTGGAAAATTTTTTGGAACCACAGCTGCTCTTTTCTAAAACAGTGTAAGGAACTGGGCATGGTGGCTCATGCCTGTAATCCCAGCACTTGGGAGGCTGAGGCAGGAGGACTGGTCCGAGTTCAAGACCAGCCTGGGCTACAAAAGTGAGCTCAAGGCCAGCCTGAACTGCATAGCAAGACCCTGCCTCAAAAAGACAAAAATAAATAAATAAATAAATAAATAAATAAATAAAACTATAATTTTTTTCTTTAAAAAAATTTGGTGTCTCAATATCTTGATGATGGTGGCAGTGATGGTAATAAGAACTTACTGTTTTAAATTTTTTATTTAACTAAAAGACATCAGAATGAGAAAACAGTATTTGACTGTTACTCACTTGAACTCTAACTCTGCAGCTGTACAGTTTTGCTTTCTCAACTTTAAACAGCAGATTGAGGACTTAACATTTCTTTCCTACCTTTCTATTCTTTGCCTTCAAGGAATCCAGTCACTAGCTATCTTTGGGGATACTTGAACTCAAGAAGTACCTAACTGTAAAAGTTTCCATGAAGCCTGTCAGAAGCATTTCTCAAGCAGGTGCCTAAACTAAAGGTGTGCTGGATACACTGATAGATAGGAAAGACCATGAATACATTAGCAGAGCACAGGAAGGGCCAGAGCAGGAGAAGGTAACTGACTGGTAGATAGGATAAAGGAATAGAGGCAAAGGGTAAGCAGGTGCTAGGCCCTCACTGACAGCACCACCCTGCTGCCTGGAAATGCAGCTCTCACTCCTTGTCCAAGGAAGCATGGTGTGCCTTCAAAGGACACTGAGGATCAAGAAAAGATTTTTGTAAAAAAAAAAAAAAAAAAAACACAGATGAGGACCAGAGAGCTAGTCCAGAGGCATAAGTGCCTGCCTGGCAAGCACAAGGTCCCAAGTTTGATCTCCAGTACCACAAAAGATTAAAAAAAAAAAATAGATTTAGGGGCTGGGGAGATAGTTCAGTAGCATAAGCGCTTGCTTGGCAAGCACAAGGGCCTAGTTCAATCCCTGTTCCCACGAAAAAGAAAAGAAAAACAGATTTAAAACACAGAGAGAGATGAAAGTTTATCACATTTTTATTTTACCTCTCTAATTTTAGTCCTCTGCCAATTTTAAAAGAAATTCTGTCTTTGTTGCTTCATAAAGAACAATAACTGGGCCCAACCCACTTGCCCCCCTGCTATACTTCTCTCAGACAGGAGTTCTCTTTCCCCCAATAAATATTCTCTACTCTTAAAAATGTTATTTTATTGAGTTAACCCAAAATCCACTTATTAGAAGGGCTGGTGATCACAGACACAATTAGGATTGGGAGTGCAGTCATTCTGTTGGGGCAACCCTGGGCTAACACTGTTGAGTAACCCCAGACTCCTGCTCCGATCAGGACATTGACCACAGCCATCGGTCACCAGGCAGGCAAAGAGGCCATGGGCAACTGCCAGCCACTTGCCTGGGCTTGCCTCCTGGATCTGCTGCAGCTCTTTCAGCAAGGACAGGTGCCCATCTTGAGACAGGGCCGCTGGTAACCATAGTGCCGATATTTGTAGCGCTAATGTGAGCTCTAAGTAAGTGAATGCTCAGCAAGTGTGGCAGCCCTTGGAATAATGCCTCTCATAGGTGAGGTTACACTGCCTGTTAAAACAGGTGTACACTTAAGTAAATTAATTTTAAAATTCAGAATGTAATCTATCTTTTTCATTTATGATTAAAAATACAGTCACTGCCCTTGCCTCACTTTTTTGGAATCTTGCCTTCCTACAGGTAGAATCCTTTGGCCCCCATTTTCCTACTTTCTACAACATAAAATGAAACTCAAAATTGTATTTTTTAGATAAGCATCTTATCTCTTTCTTTCCCCCTCAACATTACAATAGCTATCAAAAGGGCTTAAAGTTTAGCGGATTATTGCAAAAACTGACTTGTTCTTAATAATGTGTTCTCTTGTTCTCGATGACATAGGGAAATCTATATAATCTCAATTATTTCCCTATGGCTTTTCCTTTGCAGGTTGTGCTTTGAAGCATGAATGTACTAGGCAAGAAAAAACTCTCAGTTGCAGTTAGTGAACCTTATGAACCAGTACAAAAAGATGCCACTAACGGTGCCATTTTCCATCCAAATAGCTATCTTGAATGCATTTCTTTGTGATACTTTCAATTTTGGGTGCATTTTAATGGAAGAAAATAGAAGCCAGGGTCAGTGTGAGGCAGTACAGCTATGGCTCAGTGTGATTTGATTTAACCAGGTTCAGTACTAGCTACACAACGCAGTGCTTCATAAACTTCAGGTTTTTCTTTGGGATAAAACTCTCTTGAAACCCGATTTCAAGTCAAAATTCACTTCATGTGTTGTAATTCCGGTTAGAATAGGATGACTGAAATCATGCCAATGGCTAAAATTTCATACCTGCTCAGAAGAAAATCTGTCCAGTACCCTTGATAAAGAAATAAGAGCTTTGTACAGAGAATTGTACAGAATCATCTGTACAATTTCACATGAAAAGACATCTAGGGCTGGTCAAATAACTCAGCCGATTAAAGCACCTGCAAACAGGCACAGGGACCAGAGGTTCAATCCCCAGGCCTGCTGTACTGGCCCCGCCCCTGAGGCCTGCTGAGATGGCCACTGAAACTGGACGTGGTGGCACACACCCGTAATCCCACCTCTTGGGAAGCTGTAAACAGGGGGATCACTACGAATCCGATCTAGCAGTGAGACACTGAACACCCTATAGACCCTTCCCTAAAATATAAGAAAAAAAAAAAAAAGAAAAGACATCTAAAAGGAACAATCAAGATGATAAAGAAACAGAATTAAAAGTATAAACAGATTCTACAATACCTCACATACTCACTTGGCTTCCATGGTTAACAAGAAAACAAGCTAAAACAAGTTTATGGGAACCAGCCCTTTGTCACTAGGAAGGTGGATACGAGCAATGCCTTCCTATATGGCGGCTCATGCAGTGCTCCATGGCCCCTGCTGGAAACACTACATTGGATCCTTTTTGAGAAACACTGGACCAAAGCCTCCTGACCAACCTCTATCCTCCCAAGAGACCACCATAAACAAATACCTGTACAATCATCAGCACCTACTTATTTAAGGGGCCGCTTAACTCCACGCCTTTGTGATTTGGTGGCATTGAGAAAGCAGGACAGAGTTGCCTAAGCTTTGTAAAGATATTCAGAAATAAGGATTTTTGTACTTCAGGAAATGCTACATGAGTAAGCCACTCTGTAGAATTTATACTTACATAATTCCTGAGTTGTTTTCAAAGTATCTATTTTGCACAAGTTTTTAACAAGATTCTTCACCACTGTGATTAATTTAAAGGGTGAAGCCACATAAGAATGTAGTTAAGGGCAGAGTTAAGTTCAGCGATTGGCCTGGCGTTTGGATGATTTTCCATTACTTTCTGGTTCTGTAGTGGCAGGCAAGTTACTTAACTGCTCTTTGCCTCAATTTCTTCAAATGTGAAATATGAGTACAATAAAAGCAATGCTCTTTTGCAGTTCTGAGCAAACATTAAATAAAGAATCTGGGTTAAAATGCTTAGCACCATGCCTAGCACACAATAAGAATCCGAATCTGTTGGTAGTTGTTAATGTTAGGCAAAAATTGTCTCTGGCTCTTTTACACTTGGTGCCCTTCATTTTCATCTGAAAAAAAAAAACAAAAAACTGGGCTTTCTGTGCAGCCTGTGAGGAAGTAAGAGCTCTCTCAGCTCTGAGAGTCTAAAAGAACTTTCCTGACCCTTAGAAGCCAGCAAAGGTGCAACGTGTTTATCAGTAGTCACATAAAATCCTCTTGGGCTCTTCAGAGCTAGTGTCCATGTTTGCAATGAAGCAACACTGACATCTAGTGTTGAGAAAGTTAAAGTACATATTTCGGCAAATAACGAAAAGAAGACGTGAAGCTTTGGCCCAACAGTTATTTTAGGGGAAGTGAATCAAATCCGAGATGCACTGGTACATGTTCTATTTATGTTGGCTTTATTTCATCTTTTGTTTATTTTAGACAACTAAAATCCAAATTGCTCAATACATCAAACCTCCCTGCTTTCTTTCTTTCAATAGATTTGTTTACTTTAAAAATTTGAAAATCCATCTTTGCTGCATCTCCTGCAGGAAGGAAGACCATTCTTAGCAATCAGACTGTAGACATGCCAGAAAATGTCAACATCACTCTGAAAAGATGCACAGTTATTATGTAGGGCCCCAGAGGAACCCTGCTGAGGGATTTCAACCACATCAATGTGGAACTCAGTCTCCTCGGAAAGAAAAAGAAGAGGCTCCGGGTTGACAAGTGGTAGGAAAACAAAAGGGAGCTGGCGACCATCCGCACAGTCTGTAGCCATGTACAGAACACAACCAAGGGGGTCACACTGGGCTTCCGTTCCAAGATGGGGTCTGTGTGTACTCACTTCCCCCACAATGTCGTTATTCAGGAGAATGGGTCTCTTGTAGAAATCCGGAATTTCTTGGGTGAAAAAGCCGTTTGCCAAGTTCACACGAGGGCAGGTGTTGCTTGCTCCGTAACTCAAGCCCAGAAGGAGGAGCTCACCCTTGCAGGAGATGGCGTTGAGCTTGTTTCAAATTCAGCCTCTTTGATTCATCAAGCCTCAACAGTCAAAAACAAGGATGTCAGAAGATGTTTGGATGGTGTCTATGTTTCTGAAAAGGGAACAGTTCAGCAGCCAGATGAGTGAGACCTGAGAATCACCCAGGCACAGAAGTGAGCTTCTGGATTGTAAAGCCAATCTGTGATATTTTAATGAGACAATAAAAGATCTTGATTGAATTGGGGAAAAAAAATCTAAAAAGCAAGAAATGTACAATATTCAAGAGAAATATCAAATCACATTTATTTTACTTTCAAAGCCAAGTAATATAAGCTATCCTAACAACATATAACCGGCATAAAATATATCAACAGGCCTTTCAAATATTAATTTATTACGTCTTATTATACAATTCTACAGTGAGGATTACACAATAGAAATGATTGTATGAAATAAAATACAATCAAGCAAGGCTTTTTCTTCTTCATATACATTTTTCTATAACTAAATAAGAGTTCACAGGGGGCTGGGGAGATAGCTCCATGGCACAAGTGCTGCCTGGCAAGTTCCAGGTCATGAGTTCAAACATTGGTCCCGGAAAGAAAAAAAAAAAAAGCTTACAGCCCTCTTCCCCATTATAAAACAAAGAAACAAAAAAAAAAAAATCCATCTTTATCACCTACTGAAGATATGCCAACAGTATTTTCCCTTGTACTGCAGTCACTTGGTCAAACCTCTGCAAAGAAGACCAAAGATTTAAATGAACAGCAGGAATTTAGAAATAAATGCCAGGAAGGGAGCAAATAGAGCAAAATCAAGCGCAGCTTAGCCACCTGCCTTCATCATCATCGTGAGGACTACTGCTTCCCGCACACTACTATGGTGCACGTTCCACTAGGCACCTCCCACTTACAAACGCTCACTTATGTAACGCACAGACTACCGCTTCTGCAGCTGGAGCATGTCACAGCGATGGGGCTTGCCACAGACATTCTGTCCTCGTTGAGGTTCTAGACGGCCAGAGAAGATAACAGTAATTATTCAACTGAGCACCAACTTACAACTCTATGTTGTGAGGCAACGCGTATTTCCTTAAAATGTAGATGTTGAAATCCTTCTCCCTGAGGCCCTTCTCCCTGTGTCTGGAGCTAGTGCTTTTAAGGAGGAGAAAATGAAGTCATTCGGGTGGGTACTGAATCTGATCTGAACAGTTTCCACCTAGGAAAATGAAATTTTAACACAGGCAGGTATGCCTAGGGATTCGCGCATCTAAGGAAAACATCATCTGATGATACAGCAAGGAGGAGGCCACTGGTAAGCCAAAGAGAAGCCTCAGGAAAAATCCTAGCTGCCCACACCTCAGTCCTGGACTTCCAGCTGCAGAACTCTGAGAACTAAATTTCTGTTGCTTCAGCCTCCCAGCCCGTAGTATTTTGCTATGAAAAATCACAGCAAAGCGATAAATAGGCAAAACATGGGGGGAAGGCTCACAAAACGGGAGAAGCACATCCCAGGCACAGAGGGAGAGTGAGGCAGGCCAAGAGGAGGGCGGGACCAAGCATATTTCCTGGCTAAGAATCAGTGGGGCTGAGCACACAGACTGTGAAGCAGAGCCTGGCATGAACAAAGCTGCAGAGGGAAAGAAACACCTGAATTTTTTTTTTTTTTTTTTTTTTTTTTTAGCACAGGGTCTACAGGGTCTCATTACACAGATCAGACTCATAGTGAGTCTCCTGTTTTCAGCCTCCCAAGTGCTGCGATTACAGGCACACACCACCACACCCAAAGGGCTGCTGTGGTCTGTCTAAGCAGGTGCTCTAGTCTGCTGAGTTATCTGGCTGGCCCGACACCAGATCTTAAAGGACTTTGCTAGTCAAGAGTAAAAGATCTTGGACTTTGTACCAGAAAAATTAGAAGCTGTACTTTCATCAGGGAATCACATGGTAAGTTCAAGTTTCAAGATCACTGTAGTTTTGCCGGGCATGGTGGCGCACGCCTGTAATCCCAGCAATTGGGAGGCTGAGGCAGGAGGATCGGTGTGAGTTCGAGACTAGCCTGGGCTACAAAAGTGAGCTCAAGGCCAGCCTGAACTGCATAGTGAGACCCTGTCTCAAAAAAAAAAAAAAAAAAAAAACACTGTAGCTTAAATAGAGTAGATGGAGGCAGCTGTTTTAAAAGAAAGACAAGGGAATGATGGGCAGCTAGCTCAGGGGAACAAGTGCCTGCCTGGTCCTGAGTTTGATCCCCAGTTTCGAGAAAAAAAAAGGGGGGAGGATGACTATTGGTCATGTTCAACTAAACCAGATAAAAATATTATAGGCAGTCAGACAGGGCCAGGCCCTCAAGGGAGCCAGTATGGAACACAAAACGCCTTGCAACTGTGAACAAGACAGACACTCCCAGTGTGGGCCAACCTCAAGAAAAAAGACCAAACAAATGCTCACCTCCCTGAAGCTAAGCATCCAGACTGATAATCACCTTGAGGGAGCCAGGAAGAGCCACTAACTCCACGCCCCACCCTGTTCTATATTCATGCCCACTTGCTATGTGATTCACTTCCCCATTTGGTCCTGGGCTTAATCAGTTTTACCTGAGCAATTGCATTTGCAATCTTATTGGTTGACCATAGTTTTGTCCCACCTCCTGTGCGAGTTCTCATGTTTCCCACCTTAGACCCACCTTGCCTCATGGTTTTGCTCTATAAAAATCTCTAGATAAAGCAGAACCCCAGGCAGCCCCTCAGGTCCCTTTCTGTCCCTCTCTCAGACAGAAGCTTTCCTTCCCCCAATAAATATAATCTGCTCTTATCCTCTGTTGTTTCTAAAATTCATTCTTCAGCTTTAGAGAATACAAACTCATCCTAGGTATATCTTCAGGTTGGGAGTTTTGTTCTTTCATATCAGTCAGAGGACATAGAAAAGGATATTATAAAATTTCTGACTTATAAAACATAAAGGTATGATGGTACCATATTCTTAAAATAAGAGAAATCGATGAGAACAAGATTTAAGAAGAAAAAAAAATAGCTCTAACTTGAACTAGTTGAGCCTTAGTTAAATGTCAGAAAGTTAGCTAGATAAATTGGAGCCCAGGGAAGACAGCGAGGATACAGGTGTGAATTGGGAAGTTCTCCACACATAAGTGCTGAGTGAGAGTTTAGGTGCAAGTGAGAATACTTAGGCAATATATACAAAGTAAGAACAGAGAGGTCTAAAGCTGTGGCTAAGGAATTCCTGGAACAAAGGAGTGGACAGAGAAGTAAGGAAACCCAGGGGTGTGTACATCAGGACTGAGCTGAGAGATGAGAAATGAGAAAGCACAAGCAGTGAAAACAGACAGGGAGTGGGGTCGGAGAAGGAGGCGGGGAATCACTTACCAGTGGCACCCGAGCAGGACAGAGAGCCCAGACACCAGGAGCGTAAATGAGTACTGCACTTTCATGGGCCACTTCTTTATGGAGTAAAATGTGTAAATTTTATCTGTGTTCAGATTGTTAAAGAAGGGTGAACTGTTTCACAGTTTTTGTACTTGTGTCTAATGCTCTGTATGGTATAGTTACAGTTTTCTGGAAAAGTCAACCTTTTAAGAACTGATTTTCAGATCTTCAGTACATTTTTTCTTTAAGCTGGGCATGGCAGCACAGGCCTGTAATCCCTGCACTAGAGAGCCTGAGGCAGGAGGATTGGTGCGAGTTTGAGACCAGCCTGGGCTACAAAAATGAGCTCAAGGCCAGCCTGAACTGCACAGAGAGACCCTGTCTCAAAAAGACAAAAAAAAAATTTTTCTTTAAATTTCAAAAACCAAGAAAATAGATATTTTGAAATATTTTCCTATGAGAAAAATAATTGTGAGGCTGACCAAAGATCAGCCTCCAAAATGTACACATTGATGCCCTCAGCCCAAGGAAGCATTTAGGAATTAACATAGAGGAGACTTTGTGGGTAGAGCACCCATGAAAGAATCAACACCCTTAAAAGAGAGTGAGATACAATGAGACAGAGATCATCCACATACAATGCAGGAAGTGGGCCAACATCAGGGGCCAAATCTGCAGGCACCTTAATCTTGGCAACCTCAGCCTAGACAACTATAGGAAATGCATGTTGAAGCCACTTGACCTGTGGTACTTTGTTACAGGAGTGCAAATAGATTAGCACAGTGAGGACCTGTGTGGTTTTATTACGTTTTGTTTGACTTCGCTTGGTTTAGTGGAATAACATAGGAATATGCCTTAAAGATAATAAAAACATGTGTTCAAAGAAAGACATTTTGGCCACATGTTACAGATCAAGAACCCAAGGGTCATAAAGATCAGTGATTAGTCCTACATTATACAGCTAGTAAGTAGTTGGTTAAGGTCCCAAAGACAGAGCTGTCTGGCACTGCTGTGCCACTGTCCTGGTTACTTTCCTCACTCCTGAGATAAAATATCCAACATCTACAAGTTAAAGAACGAAAGTTTTCGTCGGGGGTGGTGGTGCACGCCTTTAATCCCAGTTCTTGGGAGGCTGAGGCAGGAGGATCGATGTGAGTTCGAGACCAACCTGGGCTACAAAAGTGAGCTCAAGGTCAGCTTGAACTGCACAATGAGACCGGTCTCAAAAATAATAATAATAATAATAATAATAATAATAATAATAATAATAATAAAGAATGAAAGTTTTATTTCAGTTCATAGTTTGTAGAGATTAGTCAGCTGGCTCCAAGGCAGTGTGGCATGGCAGAGCGACACCACAGAGGAGAAACCATCTATGACAAAGCATTCAGGAGACAGTAAAGTAGCAAACAGCAAGCTTCCTTTCCCTTTTATCCCATCCAGGCTACAAGCCTGATGCTTGGTGTCATCCACACACCCAGGGTGGGCTTCCTATCACCCTATCAGTAGAGTAATACAGTACTGCCCACCCTTATCCCAGTATCATACACTTAATACACATTCACACACCCTAGATCCAGCCACCTCCAAAAAGTCTCAGCTATGAGTTCATGGGGCTTTTTAGGGAACACCTAGATACAATCATGCTGCCTTTCACAAAACATTCATCCAGATCAGCTACTTATAAAACCATTGTCATCATTTTCAGTAGTTCAATTGAGGATGACACTATAGAAACAGAATCTGTCCTCATATCTAGTATACCGTTAGAATTGCCAACTTTATATAGTGACATGAAAATTTAGAGCTGCCTCAAAATTTAAAATGTCCTAAAACAACCAGGAATTGAGAAAGGTGAAGCAAAGAGAGTGCACACTAGAGCACTGGAAGGAGGGAGTGAAGGTCTAACTTAAGCCTTAGCCATGGTTATGTCATTCTTAGACATCAACAAAGAAAAACGTAGGGCAACCAATTCATGTATTATCATTAACACTGCTATAATTCTTAGGGTGTGATCTCATTCCTAACCCACATAGCTCCCTTATGGAGATTTTTAGCAGGCTAGCTCAAGAGTCACTAACAAGACTGAGTATTTTCAAAATACAGTCAATAAGCTCAAGTACCTATGTAATAGAGTAACGGTAACACTAAGCTTTTCCTCTGGAGGGTTAAGAGTATAAGTTTACAGATCAAAAATTAGAGAAAAAAAAGGGCTACAAGTATAGCCAATATTTTGGCCCTAGTTCTTCAAGGTCAGTGAGGACTCAGGACATAGAAGAACCTGTACTATAACATCCTATAACTCAGGGAAGTCCCAAATTTTGTGTTCAGTGAGATTACAGGGCCAAAAAGGAAAGAGATCAATGATTTATAGTGTGCCTAAGGAGAGTCACCTAGAGAGAAAACATTCTCTCAGGCTTTCACAGAGAGCAAACTGGTCAAGAAATGACCAGAAAAGCCAGGCGTGGTGGCACACGCCTGTAATCCCAGCACTGGGGAGGCTGAGGCAGGAGGATTGGTGTGAATTCGAGACCAGCCTGGGCTACAAAAGTGAGCTCAAGGCCAGTCTCAACTGCATAGCGAGACCCTGTCTCAAAAAGACAAAAAAGAAAAAAGAAAAAGAAAAAGAAATGACCAGGACTCATCCAGACAGCTGACACTAACAAAAGTTCTACAAAATGCTGTACGTGGTTTCAAGGTAAATCCTGAGGGGATATGCCTGACAAGTCAGATATGAAAGTTACATATTTTGTTATATAGGTCTTGCTTTAACTTGGTCTTAAACACCCAGCAGAAAAGTTTAACCACAAGGCATAAAAAATAAAGCTAGATTAGTATGCTAGGCTGTAAAAGGCTCAAGTCCACAGCTTCCAACATGCCAGTTCTGCTGATAACTCACTACTATTATGGACCATTGGACTATATATACAACTACTTTCTCTAAGTTCAGTGAGAAAAAATATTTGTACCAATAGTGTTTAAAAAAGTTATCATGTCTGCATCTTGTACTCTGAACAACTACTATGAAGACAACAATATGCATTATATCAATCATTGTGGCTGTCCTACTAACGTGTTTTGAAACTGTCTCAATGTTATTATTTATTAAAAGTAATAAAAATTAAAAAATAAATTGACATAAAAAATACACTGTCATTGTTGGGGTGGAAATCCATCACTGCTGCTCAAACTCCAACAAGGAATCACCCCCTACCCAAGATTCTTGTGCACCAGCCATCCTCAAGACTAATATCATGGGATTGTTGCTTATTATTTTTTGTATTTTTCAGGGAGTTTATTAAAAAGAAAAATAGAGTGTTTCTATTACAGGCACTGTCAATCTTGACTCATATTGAAATTATCTTTTAAAAAGTTTTTAAAATACCAACTTTTTATGGCACAGATGCCTCAGTCCTACCCCACATTCACAGTCAATATATCTCAGTAGGCCTATGAAGTGGAGTTTCTAAATTTCCCATAAGTGACTTAAATGTGTAGACATCTTCATGCATGCAAGAGCTCCCTGGTAAGAGTCATTTCTGAAGCAATCAATTTCCCTCTGATGGAGATAACCACCCTGGGCATAGGGGCACGGAACTAAAAGATGATATCTCTAACCTAAAAGATCTTGCTTCCTCCTAGAGGAACCAAATATAATACAATCACAGTATTATTTAACATGTCCAGGATTATGAAACAGATATATAATTCAGATGACAACCAATACCACAAGCTTGTATCAGACAGGGTTTTACTAGAGGGACAGATGTAACACAAGATGTATGAATGTATAGGAAGTTACAAGGTTGACTTATGGTATGTGATGAGTCATTCTAGACTGTGGCTTCCGATTTATTGAGCTGATTTAATCAAGCTTTTAACTTCTCCAGTTGACACAGTCCATCAATTCTTAAGGGCTAACAACTTAGGTTGGCAGGCCAAAAAATTAGAGAAAAAGAAGGGCTACAAAGATAGCCAATATTTTGGCCCTAGCCCCCCTAGGTCAGTGAGGACTCATGACATAAGAGAACCTATTCTGTAACATTCTATAACTCAGTGGTGCCCCAAATTTTCTGTTCAAGGGGATTATGGGGACACAGAGAAAAGGGATCAATGATGTATAATGTGCCTAAGGAGAGTCACCTAGAGAGAAAACATTCAGACTTTCACAGAGAACATATTGGTCAAGTAATGTCCATGAATCATCCAGAGGGCTGACACTGACAAAAATTCTACAAAATACTGTACTTGGTTTCAGGGTAAATCCTGAGGGGATTTGATTGACCTTGTCAGATACAAAAGTTACATGTTTTGTTATACAGGTCTTGCTTTAACTTGACCTTAAACATCCATCCAGCAGAAAAGTTTAACCATGGGATATAAAAAGTAAGGCCATATTAATATGCTGAGCTGTAAAAGGCTCAAGTCAACAGCTTCTGACATTGCCAGTTCTACCAATAATCCACTACTATTATGGACTATTGGACTGTACATGCAACTACTTTCTCTTAGTTCAATGAGAAGAAATATTTGTGCTAATAGTGTTTAGAAAAGTTATCATGTCTGCATCTTATAATCTGAACAACTACTATGAAGACAACAGTGTGCATTGCATTGATTATTGTGGCTGTCCTAGTAATGTATTTTGAAACTCCCTCATTGTTATTTCTTTCTTATTGAAATTAATCAAATTTTTAAAAAATAAAAATAAAAAAATATCATCCCATCAACCACTACAATTCTACTTTTTTCTTTCAAATGGAGGTTATGAGCAGAACATATTTATTTGGGGAAAGAAAGCTTCTGTCTCAGAGAGAAACAGAAAGGGGGCTTAACAGGTTGTCCTCCACAATGCTATTTGTTGACTGTCAGGTTATTTGGAACATTTGGTCCTCTTTTTCCACAGCAGGTAAATTTTTCCCCAGGACCTTCTGAATTGAAGCTTTCCAAATTATACTGCCACTAACAACTAACAGGATCTCTCCGTTACAGTCCACCATGAAAGTGAATATCGCTTTCTCTCCTGGAAGCAAGGCAGAAATGAAATGAAGCGAGGAACCCTATAGCTATTGTTTTCTGGCAGCCACAGATGTCCCACCACCCACTGTCATCATATTGTCCCCATATGCAATCAGAGTATCAGTTTTCTGTTCAAATAGGAAAGTCTGGGTTCCCTCCCCCAAGCCCATAAACTGACTGTAATTAATTTGAAGCAATTTACAGTAATGCCTTCACATTGTCAGGTGAATCCTTTCCCAGTCTCCTTTGCAACTAAAGACACATATGACACAGTACTGGTCAATGAAATAGAAAGCGAAGTTTGAATGTGGCCTGGAGGGAAGATTTCCCCAAAACAAGAGAATGTTTTTGGCCTGCGTCTCCTTTTCCTGGCTTGACAGGAGATGTAATGCCTGAACCTGGGACAAATGGCCTTGAGACTATGGACAATAAGCACAAGCCCAGGAACCAACATGTGGAGGATCAGTGGACAGAGCAAAGAGCCCACACCTCCAAGACACTATTGAGTCCTTGTTCCAGCCCTGGACAGACTTCTTACCTTGTATAAAAAAATAAATCCCTGTTTTAAGTTATGCATAGGTTTTCTGCTAGTTGCAAACTTATAACTAATACAAAACCTTCAAAAGACTAATACACTAGATCACAATATGATTGTGAAGGTCTTTACTGAAGGGAAGCTCAGAAGAGAAATATACAGTGTGGGATGAACAATTAACATTCTAGTGAATTCAGACTTTTGAGACTTTGGCCTTCATCCTGCACGATGAGGATGACTACCTCAAAACTCCCTCTGCTTCTGATCAGACCCTCTTCCCTCAGGTTCATAGTCCTGCCATAGAGGTTTTAATTACTTTTCTCAGGATCCCCTTCTCCATGTGAGGTCCAGAAAAGAAGCACATTAGATTTAAAAGACAGAAGTGAAGCAATGACCATTAGCCTCTGAGGGTCATTACTTACAGCCATAGAGATGGATGGATGGAGACTTCTACATAAGGAGGTTCCATTTCTTCTTAATATACTCTGTTTTACATTCCACTCTTCTTCCCAAAAGTTGACCTGCCATGAGCAACAACCACACAGAGATGTGAGCTTGCCACAGACATTCCCACGTTCTTCCCCTTGGGGTCCCACTTCAGTGGCTGGAGATGCTTAGCTTCTCAAATAGACCATTAGCGCAGCCATCATGGAAAACCATACGGAGCTTTCTCAGAAAGACATTTCTTTTCTCATCCTGCAACTGCCCTTGCAGATTTTCACCGCTCCTAACCTAGTGAAGGTCTATAACAAATCCTGTATCTCACAGCCCTCACATTAACCCTGCTCCCTAATTCAGCTATGCAGCTACTGCATTTCTCCCTGCTCTACTCCATGGCTGAAGAGAAATTACTCTCCATTTCTTCCTGAGATTGGATCATGAGCAGTGAAACTGCCCCCATCCTATTACTGTTCATTAACCAGAGTGAACATGTGTCCCCCAATCCTAATTCCAGTTTCCCTCCTGTGATAGCGGCAAGCCTGCTGATTCCCCTACTAGGGGACCAATTAGAGAAGCACTTTTCTCAGTGGCAAACATTAGCTTTCCTTGGAGACAAATAAGTCTCCATGTAGAAGGAGAACATTTCTCCAGTGCCAGGGCTCTGCCTTGCCATGAAAAGTAACAGGCAACCCATTCTAGCTCAGAAACACTGAGGTTCTCTGCAGCTGGGCTGAGCCAACGCACAAGAGTCACCAGGCCACATCCTGCTTCCCAGGTAAGGACCCTGGCTCGGGTTGTGGCCTACTGAGTTAGAATCATTCTTGGATGGAAAGGTTTCAGAAAGGGGATTCTTTGGCAATTCCTCCCATGGCAGGATGTAAATGTAATTTTACCAAAGATGGTAAAATTTTTACTAACATACCAGTGATGGAGTGATAACGTGGAGCTGAAGAACACAGAATGTCATACTCACTGGGATCTATCATTCAAAAGAACCCTCCCCTAGGCTTTCACAGAGAGCAAACTGGTCATGAAATGGCCGTGACTCTTCCAGGTGGCTGGCAGTGACAACAGTTCTACAAAGTACTGTACATGGTTTCAAAGTAAATCCTGAGGGGATTTAACTGACCTTGGGAGACACAAAAGTTCCATGTTTTAGCCGGGCGTGGTGGCTCACGCCTGTAATCCCAGCACTCAGGAGGCTGAGGCAGGAGGATTGATGCGAGTTCGAGACCAGCCTGGGCTACAAAAGTGAGCTCAGGACCAGCC
>PVJA010035821.1:0-21569 GCA_004027025.1 Myocastor coypus | reverse complement strand
CCTCTTATAAGAGATCTCTGCTAATTAATCTTAAAGTTCTGACTAGTCTCATAATTATATTTAAAAAGTCACCATAATTTGGCCTGATAAAAATATATTTGAGTGCCCTCTTATTTTATAAAGATGTCTGTGTGTCCTGTATGTACTTGTTTGTGTTTATGTCGTTCTGTAAACAGCTGTTCCTTTTTTATTTGAGCTCTAAAATATAGACTTAAAAGCATGCTTTCTCCTGGGTTACCAGCTAGTCTAGGTAATATCAAAATTAATTTATAATTAAATAATCATTAAAATGGAAAAAGATTGTCGTTAGACAGGACTCTCGATTGACAAAGAGAGGGTGGCCAACCTTTGTTCCTCAGTGGAGAGCCCCCAATAATCTCCTTAAAAGACACACCCAATAGGGGGTTGGGGAGATAGCTCCGTGGTACAAGTGCCTGCCTGGCAAGTGCAGGGTCGTGAATTTAAACCCTGGTCCCACAAAAATAAAGCAAAGGGCACACCCAATAATTTGATCATTGTTTAGAAGACAAAGTTTTCTCAAAAATAAAATAAGGTTTTCTCACAAAAGATGCTTCATATATTAAACATTCATGCATTCCAAAATACTGTATGCTACAATATAAATTTTATTTCAGATTTAAATATGCCTTTCTCTTATGCTCCAGGTATTTATAATAACAGGTTCTTGTTAAGCCAAGGTGAGATCATCAGCCAAATCATAATTTTGTAACTCAATTTTATGTGAATGTATTTCCTATGTATGCGACATTATATTTAGAGATTCAGGTTTCTGTCAAGTCAACATGAGGTTATCAGCCAAGTAGTAATTTTCTATCTGAAATGTATGTGATATATACCCTGTGTACATTTAGAGATGCTAAACAAAATGGAGATTTTATATGACTGTTAAGCTACACTGCTATGTATGACTATTGATGTCAAATATTTCTACAAAATTATATAACTTTTGTTCATTACATTTTACAGGGATTTAACTGCTAAAATGTCCATTGTTGACAAATAATAGTTCTCTGGTTATACTGTATTTCAAAGTACTTGATACTAAGACAAAGTTCTAATAATCAAGGGTATGATTCCAAACTAAACATATTAATATAGATACAGCTTCCTATTTTATATCTCTATTTGTTCCTGACATTCATGCCAAGCTAAAAAGACAAATCTCAGCCCTCAAGCTCCACAGGAGTTGCATCTTCTGAGGCATATTTGGTAAGGCAAATAAGGAGTCTAGGCCGGAATGTACATTGAAAATTATGGGAAGACTTTTTATAGGCCTCTTAGATACAGGAGCAGATTTCTCTGTAATTTCCACTTTGGATTGGCCTTCTTCTTGGCCAGTGTCCCAAACAACTACCCAGCTTCAAGGAATAGGATAGACTCAGTCTCCAATGCAATCCTCCCAAATTCTAACATGGACTGATTTGGAAGGTAATACAGGAGAATTTCGGCCTTATGCTATTCCAAATTTACCTCTGAATTTATGGGGAAGGGATGTTATGAGTCAGATGGGCATTTATCTTTGGAGTCCTAATTGTTCAGTTACGACACAAATGCTAAACATGGGACAAACTCCATTTTTAGGCCTGGGAAAATTATCTCAGGTAGATAATGAACCTGTTTTACCTATACCAAAAACTGACAAGAAGGGACTGGTTTTTTCCTAGCGGCTGTTGATTGTCCTGCCCCATACACAGATAAGATCCAATGGAAATCTGATGAACCTGTGTGGGTAGATCAATGGCCGCTGACAAAAGAAAAGCTTTTAGCCGCTCGCATGCTGGTGCAGGAACAGCTGGAAGCGGGACACATACAACCTTCTAATTCTCCCTGGAACTCTCTGATATTTGTGAGTAAGAAAAAATCAGGAAAATGGAGGCTATTGCAGGATTTGCACAAGGTAAATGCTGTAATGTATCCAAATGGGAGCACTTCAACCTGGGCTTCCTTCTCCCATGGCAATTCCTCTGGATTTTTATAAATTAATTGTAGATTTAAGGGACTGTTTTTATACTATTCCCTTGCATCCTGAGGATACACGTTATTTTGCTTAAGATGAGCTTTAGGAGGCTTAGATTCAATAGCCTCCAACATCACAAGCTTCACTGGTGGCACACTGCAATTGCAAAACCTTTGACTGTGTATGTATCTGCTTCCTCTTAGTCCAAAGAGAAGTATATTCTTTCCTTTTTTTTTCTTTCTTTCTTTTTTCTATGCAACATCAATAGGGAGGTGGGTCATGCCCACACACTGCACTCTGTAGAATGACTGTGAGGACGATATGCAATATGTCAACTTTCAAAGAAAAGAAGGGGGAAAAGAAAAAAAAAAAAGTAATGTGGATTTAGAAAGGTTAATGTTTAATTGTTTGATTAATCTTATATACCTATATGTATTAATCTAAACTGATCCGATGATGAAAATATGTAATATAACCATTGTTAAATTTAAACAATAAAAAAAGTGAAAAAAAAAAAAAGAATATCCTACTTATAATTCAATTTTTTGGCCTAACTTTGCTTCTTTCCTTTCTTATATTCTCTGCCTTAATTTTCACTGTTTTTGAGGATAGCCATCATTTTGGCTCTAGCTCCTCAAGGTGAGTGAGGACTCAGGACATAAGAGAACCTGTGCTATAACATCCTATAACTCAGGGGTTTCCCAAATTTTCTTGTCAAGGAGATTATGGGACTTCACAGGAACGGGATAAGGGAAGTATAGCGTGCCTAGGGAGAGTCACCTGGGGAGAAAATGTTCTCTCAGGCTTTCATAGAGAGCAAACTGGTCAAGCATTGGCCATGACTCATCCCGATGACTGACACTGACAACAGTTCTACAAAGCACTGCATATGGTTCCAAAGTTAATCCTGAGGAGATCTGAACCTGGAGAGTACAAATGATGAAGTTTTGTTAGACAGGTCTTGCTTTAGCGTACACTTGATCACCCAGCAGAAAAGCTTAATTACGAGGCATAAAACGCAGAGCTAGATTAGTACGATGAGCTGTAAGAGGCTTAAATCAACAGCCTTCAACATTGCCAGTTTCACCAGTAACCCACTGCAATTATGAAACATTGGACTATGTATACAGCTACTTTCTCCTAGTTCAAAGAGAAGAAAACTTTTTCTTTTTTTTTTTTTTTTCCCCCCATTGGAACCAATATTGATTAGAAAATTTGTCACATCTGAACCCTGTGTTCTGTACCATTTGTGAGGACAACAATATGCAGTGTCTCAACTACTGTGAATGTGCTAATATGTTTTGAAACTCTCATATTCTTATCTCTTATTAAAAGTAATAAAAATTAAAATTAAAATTTTTTTTTGCTGTTTTGATTTGTTACTTTTCAATTGTAATAATTATTTTATTGTATTTTGTGATGTGTTTATAAGTTTTAAAGCTGATTTAAGGGCAAAGGCAAAAGCTAGAGAGAATAAGCGTGACCAGGAAACTCTTGGAGCTGAAGTAAAACAGTCAGCAATGATAGGAACCTACTCATCTTTAAATACTTCCTCCTGTCATATAGAGTGAAAATGAACATTATTTTTCACCATTAAATTTAGGCTGGTGAATGTAATTTTTCCAGCTTGAGCATCTTACATGTTCTCTAAGCTGACTACATGATTTGTGTTTCTTTCAGAATCACTTGACTGAACATGGAAGAAATTAGCAACCACAGGCAAAATATTTTTTAAAAATTCTAAATGTACATACATGCACGCGTGCGCGCGCCCGCGCGCGCACACACACACACACACACACACACACACACACTCTTTGGGATGGGTACCACAAGAGCCTGAACCCGGGGCCTCTTGTGTGCTAGGTGTTCCACCATTGAGTTACATGCCTGTCCCATTAAGTCTTTAAACTTTGAAACAAATCTCAATAATTTGCCCACATTATCCTTGAATTTGACAAGCCCAAGCCTCAGCCTCCTGGGACTACAGACCTGGTCCCCTCCTGGCTAGAAACTTCAGGCATATTTAGTGATGATGAATAACCAGGCATTCAACTGTTTAAGAAACTCTTTCTAGGTACATACGAACTGCCTCTAGCTGCGGGTAGGGCACTGTAAAAGAGGTCAGGTACAATGGCTCAAACATAGTGTCATGGGCTCCATACCAACCCACAGCATAAGTGCAGTTAAAAAAAATGTTAAAACTTAACTTGGAAAGAATTTAGGAAATTAAACAAAGTGGTCCTTTTCACTTTAATTTTTTTCCCTTTTTTTTTAGTGTTGTTAGACATCCTGCAATAGTAGTTAAAGCTGCTTTGAAGACACGATTTCTTCAACATTTCATAGTGAGCAAAAACTCTTATTTTGCTGTTTAAAATAGAATTCTGTGGTTCTTTTCAACACCTATGCTTTAAAAGCATTATTATTATTATTTTCTTTTTTGCACTACTTGGAAGAGAAACCAGGGTTTTTGCATGAAGTTTCAACCCCAGCCCTTCCAAATTTAAAAAAAATATATTTTAGGGAAGGGTATACAGGGTATTAAGGGTCTCACTACCAGATGGGACTCACAATCATCTGCAGGCTTGGGGATTGAACTCTGGGCCCCTGCGCTTGCTTTCAGGTGCTTTAATCCACTGAGCTATTTGGCCAGTCCTTCAATTTTTGTTTTAGTATTTTAAGAGAGGTTCTTCCTAAGTTTCCCAGGCTAAGAGGAATTCAAGATTTTCTGCCTCTGCCTATCAAAACACACAAAATGCCTATGCACTGCTCACCAACTGATGGCTGTGCCAGGTGGGTGTGTCCTGGAAGCTCTAAATTTAAGTCCAAGGCTAAAGAACCAGAAGATGGGGTTTCCCACATAGCAACTACTGATGTTAGCAAAACTGAGTCTGAGAACGGATCAGAGTTTCCAGGGAGAAAGATGGAGTCAAACTTATTGATAGGAAGGGTATGAGTAAAGATTTAAGGTTACAAATGCAAGGATATATATGGAATTAAAACTGAAGAGGAAGGTAGGCCTAAAGGATTGAAATAATCACAATTTTATTCGGAAATAATGTTATAATAGATGATAGCCAAGATTTCATTAAGAGTATCTCTGAAATCCCCTACATCCTGCAAAGCTCCAGGGCTCAGGCACTACTTCAATGTGCCTGTTTTCTTTCTGCAGTTTTTTGTGCTGTCCTTAATTCCCAACCACACTACTGCCTTAGAATAGCAGGACCATCTTGTGTTTGTACTGTCTACTTGCAGGCCCTGATGGAGTTATACAGACACAGCCACACGTGTACACGTCCACACCTGCACGTCTTGGGCTTTCAGGATATATGGAGAACACATGGACTTGTCCACGTGTTGCAAGGGGGTAGAACCTATGGCCCCAAGACTCCTCCTGTAGCCACCCAAGGCAGTGACAAGCCTGGCATTATAGCTAGTCACACAGGGGCGCTGAGGAGGTGGATTAGGCTGGTGAGCTCAGTGTCCTTGATAAGCAGGGCACTGGGGAGGTAACTATTCCCATTTCACAGATGACAAACTTCAGGGCAGAGTGTGGGGCAGGCATGTATGGGTCACCGGGCACCAGGGCACTCAGCACTGTAGCACCACAGCACCTATGAGCCTCTTCCGGCCTTCTGCTGTGTGTCCCTGAGCTCTTCACACTCAGGACACCCTCAGCATGAGCAAGAACCCTGATTCCACAAGACTAGCTATCGCTGTCTTCTCTAGGCCATACCACTTCCATACTTATCTGCGGGCTCTGTGCCTTGGCTTAACCTGGGTGGCACTCCAAGCTCTGCTCTAGCTTTCTTCTTCCCTATGCTATATCCTGTAAGAGTTCTAACAATTCTGCACTCTAATAGTTCAGCAAGGATGTCTGTCTTCCTCTATTTTCCACTACTGCTGTCCTTGTCAGCGTTTCAGTGTTTCCTCTATACTGCAGTACTCAACTCTCACTTGGTATCCTTCACTGGATGCCTTCCGAATTCTTCTGGAGCAGTGGTTCTCAACCTTTCCAATGCCGTGACCCCACAATACAGTTCTTCATGTTGCGGTGACCCCAAACCAAAAAATAATTTTGGAGGCTACTTCAAAACTGTAATTTTGCTATAGTTATGATTTGGAATGGCTTTAGGTGGCCCCTGTGTTTTGGTCATTTGACCCCCGCTGGGGTTGTGACCCACAGGTTGAGAACTGCTGTTCTAGAGTATACGTGCCCACAACTGAGCACCTCACTTCACAGCTTACAGCTCCTCCAGTTACCCTGGAGTAAAGGCTCAGGCCTCAGCATGGCCTGGAGGCCTGAGCGCATGGTCCTTTCCAACCTCAGTCTTATCTGTTATCCTGAGAACCAGGTACTTCTCGAGCAGTAGCCACTGTCACCCGAGCACACAAAATTGGTTCACACCTTTGCTTATCAGCGGTGCTTTCTGACAGAATTTCTTCGTTGCATGCCCAGGGCGCACTTTGCTCAACCCACACACACAATCTGCAGAAACCATGTCTTCTGTGTCCCACGTGGGTCTAGGTGTCCTGCTGAGCCATCACCTTGTCTCCAGGATCTGGTACAGCCATGGGCATAGGTGGCTTCCGAAGTCAGCCAGAAGCACTGAGTATGAGAACCCTAAGAGTTGTGCCTGTCTGGATGAGGAACAGACAGGAATGCAGGGTGAGGAGGAGAAAATTTGTTCAGAGGTCAGAATGGAGCTGAATGCGGAGCACGAGATTTGGGCGAGGATAATGCAGGGTAAGTGGGCAAAACAATACTAGTAAGGGCCTGCAGGCCCAAGGGGACATGCTCACTAACCGTTCCTTTGACTCCCAGTCCTCCATGTCTGCAATGCCCGAAACAATGGAACACAAATAAAAGGTTTTCTTCAAATGCTCGTTCTTTGAAATTTTCTAGATAACACATGAATTTCATGCAAGAATTTAAAGAACTTTTGTCTTTGGCAATAAAGGGTTTAAGAAACCATTAATGGCTGGGTGTGGGGGCACAGGCCTGCTAGTCTGGCTACTCCAGAGGCTGAGGCAGGAGGAATGCAGGGTTGAGTCCTGCTTAGGAAACTCAGTAAGACTCAGTCTCAAAACAAAACAAAACAAAACAAAACAAAACAACAACAACAAAAACCAAAAAAAAAGGGAATGAAAGATATAGCTCAATGCAATGCCCTGAGTTTAATCCCCAGGAAGAAACAAACAAACAAACAAACAAACAAAAAAACCAACCAAAAAACCCGCCCCCCAGCACAGCTGTCAATAGTGACAGCAGGACGGAAGCCTGAGGCCCACTGAGAACAGAGCAGCAGAGCTGGCCAGGCCGTGGAGAACTGCAAATCCTTCATTCCCACAATTTCATTCAGCGTCTCAGCATTCAGTTTCAAAAGTTGCTTCTTGGCTTTTCATGACCTATCTGGCACTAGCTATGAGGTGACGGCTTCATTCATCCCTGCACGCCTCGGTTTCCTTACTAGGTTGTAACAGTAGTGTCTACCTCACAGGGCTGCTGTGAAAAGTACATGCCAATAAATGTAGTGAACAGAAAACAGGAGTGGTACACGGAAGTGATTGGTGGGTGTGGCGGTCACCGATTCTCCACCAGGGACAATGAACCGCTGAGATCTGAGTAGGGAAGTGCCCATCCCCAAAATCCAGAAGATGCGGCCTTCATGTACATGGAAGGTTTCATAACAAGCAGGTTCTGGGTAACAAATCTGGCTCTAAAGTACATACTCCATCACTTGACCAATTACTTTTTGTGATACTGGGAATTGAAACTCCAGCACTCTACCACTGAGGCATATCTACCATTACTTTAGAGGTTTTACTTGGAGATAGGGTCCTGATAAGTTGCCCAAGTGGGCCTCACACGCCATCCTCCTTCCTCAGGGCTAGGATTACAGAGGCTGCTATGTCAGGCGCAATGATTTTTAAACCTAAGTTACTGTATAGTTGCTTATCCTGAAACTCAATACAGCCTTGAATGACATTGCAGTCATCACTTCCCAATGGAACTGTACAGATGGAAGGGTCCTCAGAGACTACCCAAGTCCAGTGGTCCCATTTTACAAATGTTAAAGCTTGCAGAGGTCAAGTGATTGGTCCAGGATGACACGTTCTGAGGGCTGGGGACAACTCCTTCCTACACTCCTCTCACCTGTCCCCTCTCTGTCACTGTGCCTTCGCGGTTCCAACTGTGCATGGTCCCCTGCTTTATTTATTCTGCTTGAACTAAAAATGACAAAATACCCTCTAGACTGTTAACACCCCTGGCTTCCTCTTATTTTTACTTGCCTATCTTGTGCACTTCCTCAATAATATATGTTACCAGACACTGTTGCTAAAATTTTACTGGTATGTTTAGGTCATATCTTTTATTTTCCAAAGCCAGTCACTAGGTAAAATCATACCTTCCCATGAAATGTTTCTTTTAATCATCTGACTATATGATCTCATTGGTATGCCCTAGGAGTTGTAAAATTTATAGAGTGGGAACATTTTGCAGGCAGGTTTCTAAAAAGTTTGGTAGTCGCTTCTAGATAGGCTTCATGGTCTCCCACTGGGCAGTAAGGGGTTGAAAGCTCACATCTCTAGGGGAGATGGGCCTTCCTAACCTCAGGTTTCCAGGGATAGGCTCTGTGCTCCCTGAATCCAGGCATGGCCTAAACGGTTACCTAAGTGAGGTGTGGGGTTAAAAGATGAGCTGGTCCAACCAGATTCTTGCTTCTGGGAATATGGCTCAAACTCACAGAGGATTCAGGTAGTAAAGACAGCAAATCTGAAAAATGCAGGAACAGAATCCATAGGACAGACGTAGAAATGATGGGCTAGAAGTTATAAGAAAGCAGAAAAATACGTGAAAGCAGTGGCTCTGTACAGAGACAAGGCACACAGAAAGTGAGACCAGTACTGCCAGGAACAAGTGCGCTTAAGTTAAGATGCAAGAATTTACTGCATGAAAAAGTTTCACTAGTACATGTTGCAATACCTCATGTAGTTTTTTCACACGCACATATAACTTTTACATTTACTGTCAGTCACAAAGAGAAAGAAAGGGTTTTGGTGCTTCAGGTCTTATGGGCCCTGTTTTGTTTTTTTTTTAATTTTTTTTATTATTTTTATTCTTGTTTGAGAACCTTTGTTTATTCACTCATTTCTATGGCTGGCTCAGCCCACCCCAAGGGCAGGGCTGGCGCAGCATGTGGTGCCGGGGATCGAGCCGCGGTCCCTGAAGCCGCACAAGCTTCCCCAAGCAGGCGCTTTAGACCACTGAGCCATCCCGCCAGGCCCCCTGTTTTGTGCCTCAGCATAGATGAAAGGTTCAGATCCAGGAAACTCATGAAGCCCTTTCTTCTTTCGTCACCACTAGCGTATGCGCTCGGGGCTCTCATCCCCAAAGTAGAATGGGGGGGGGGGATCTTGCAACTCAAACATCTAATTAAAGTACTTGGGAAAGGAAAGGGAGCGCTAGCTAGCTTTCAGCTTGGGCAATTAAGGAGAGCCGTATATGAGACACACGGGTGGTCCTATCTTAAACACTTGCAGCTTTCTCTTCCCCCACAGAGACAACAGAGATCAAAGCTCTCTAAGCAAGTATCCACGTGGGTGACGCGTCCCAAGAGTCGAACACTTCCCTAAGTAATTTCAAGGCCAGGCCCCTGGATCCGGCCCCCCCCGGGGTGTCAAGAGGTCCACACCGTTGGGCACAGCTTGCTGTGGTGGCGGAGCCCGGGTCCCAGTCCCCAGCCCCCGGCCAGCGCTCCCCGCCCGGGGACATCCCGGGTGGCCCGTGTCCCCGCTCCCCCAGTCACCTGTAGTTGTAGGAGCTGAAACGCTTGCTTTCTCTCAGCATCGCCCGGTACAGATCTAACACTTGTGCGCGGCTGGAGGCTGCCATTTTGGAAAACCAAAAAGCCAGAAAAACAACCCAAGCGGGTCTTCTTCGAGGCGAACCCGAGTCTGACTCGACCAAAATTTCAGCCTCAGCAAAGAGCACGCGGCGGCCCAGTCCGCCTAGGGGCAGCCCCGGGCGGTGCGCGGTTAGGAAAGCGCTCAGCGTCCCGCGCCCCGGGAGGCGGCGCAGGCGGGGCCGCGAGCAGCGAGGGAGCGGCACGCGCGCGGGAGGGCCGGCTGCGCCCTGGGGCTCGAGGCCGGCGGCCGCCTCGGTTCTCGCCCCACGCTCCCAGAAGGTGGATGGGTAGGTGAAGGTCGGAGGCCGGAGCTCATAAAGCAGGCGACCCGGGCACCAGGCGTCCCTCAGCACCGCCCAAGGGGCGTGGCGCAGACCTTTCAGTCAGAAGTGTGGCCACGGGTTGCACTGGACCCCGGCCGCGTTGCCCGGGTTACCGAGCGCGCCGCTCCGACGCTCCGCCCGCGACGCCCCGCCCCTGACGACTGTGGCTGCCCTCGGCATTGCCTGAGATACCGCCTGCTATTTGGAGGGTGATTACTTTGGCCGAGCTGCGTAGACTGCTTTTGATTTTGGGGACGTCCTTGATGCTATGGGATACGGCGCAATGGATGGTGACTTGACACATTAGTGGCTTCCTGATACTCAGGCTTGCTCAGGGCGACCGGCTCGTGAGGGGGTCTTCGCCGCGGGTCCTGCCGGCTGTCAAAATGGCAGCGCCCAGTAGCCACGGGTCCTGCTGAAGTGGGGGTTTAGGTTCCTTTCCTGTAAGCCAGCGAACTTGCTGCGCTACGGATTTTGGACATCCCGAGTCTAGGTTTCTCGAGAGTGGCGGGTGAGTGGTGGCCTTGCTGCAGTATGAGGGTGTGACGTACACTACAGCACGGCTAGCAAGTTTGCGCTTGGCTGTGAGATTTTCCCATTTCCGGGATATTCCTTGAGGCTTTTGAGGTTTTACTTTTGAAGCTTGGGCTACAGACGTTGTAATTCACTGGGGAGATTTTTTGGGTGTTAAGGACTTGGGATCATTTGAGATCTAAGCGAAGCTCTTCCTTGGATTTTCTCGGATAAGTTCAACTTTTCTGAGTCAACGTCTGAAAGTGGTGGAAAATTTTCTCTTCCTGGACTTCGAGAGTGGGATTGGGCGTAGGGAAGTCTCGCTCATTCTGATTACTGTGTTTTTCAAAACACATCTTGTTATTTTTGGAATTCTTTTATAAGCGACGTTTGGAAGTGTCACAGCTTTTTGCCCCCATACAGCGAGGAGTAACTTTACTTGCCCAAGCCATATTTGTGTTACAGTGTGTTTTCATCTCTTGGTATATCTGGTTTTGAAACTGGATTGTTTGTTCTATATTGAAGCAGCTGCATAATTTGAGAAATTTTAGGGTGGGAAATACTTCTCTAGTTTACCATGCCTTAGTGTACTTGCAACCCCATGGCTTTGCATCCAAATATACTTACTAGTTATGCAATGGCATCAGCACAAAGGTATTGAAGTGAATAGGCTTTTATAAAAAATAGGGCTGTTGTCTGACATCTTTAAGATCTACATAAGTGACTCTTGAGGTAGATTTTTAAACAAGGTAGTAGGATTTACGCCGTTGCTGTTTGGTCGAATCATTGCCTCTGATTTATTAGAAGGGTTTTTAATATTTTCAGTAAGTTTTCTTTTAGGATTTCTTTTTTTTTTTTTTGTGGGACCAGGGTTCAAACTCACGACCTTGCACTTGCCCAGCAGGCACTTGTGCCTCGGAGCTATCTCCCTAGCCCCTCTTTTAGGATTTCTTAAAAGATCCATGATCAAGGGAATTGCACATTGCTATGGAGTACATTCTGGAGCTCTTTCTTTCTTTTTTTTTTCTTTCTTAACATGGTACAGTACAAAATGATATTTGACATGTGGGAAAACTGCAATGTTAATGCAGGTTAAAGTAGACAAAACTGTTAAAATGAGGGGAAAAAAGAAAGTTATTTTGGCCTGTTAAAGGACAGCTGGACTGGATGTGGTGGTGAATGGTCTCTGCAAGTTTGAGGCCATCCTGTGCTGCACAGTGAATTGAAGACCAACCTGGACTATGTATAGAGAGACTCTGCCTTGAAAACCTGAGCAAAAACACTGGGGTTAACTAATTTTCTTTCTTTCTTCTCTCTTTTTCTTTTCTTGGCTTTGACTTACATTGTGAAAGTAAAGTTGGCACAATTACTGTATACAATTGCTCATGTCTACCTTACTAAGGCATTTAATTGTTAATGTGTTATGTATTTTAATAACTTCAAGTTCATAATAGCAAATAATTTGAACTTAGCATGTTTATTTTAAAAAATTATTGTAGTGAAGTTAAGTAATAGTAGTAGGCTAAGGGACTCTACTAGAACTTAGGCTTTAAAATGCATGTTTTTTTAATTCTCTTACCTAAAGCTGAACTGTCTATAGTTCTGTACCTATGTAAAAACATGCATTGCTTTGTAGTAAAATTGAGGATGTGAATGAACACTTTATACTTTTTAACAGAAATTTCTCTTATCATAATAAGCAGCAATATGTCAGTACAATATCAGTAATAGATTAGGACAATCTTCTGTAGCAGCGGGAGTTCAATATTTATAACATAAATTTAAATTCTGATTTTCTTCAGTACTGGGGTTTGAATCCAGGGCTTCACACTGAGCTGTATCCCCCTTCCCTCACTTTTATTTTGCTTTGTGACAGGATCTCACTAACTTACTAAATTGGCCTGGCTAGGCTTGGACTTTCTGTTCCGCTGCTTCTGTCTCCTGGAGTGCTGAGATTATAGGTCTACATTATGATGCATTACCACACGTTAAGTTCCCTGGTGAGTCTGTGTAGCTTGAGTTGATTCAGCTGTATAGCCTGGCTGAATCTAAGTCTTTGTTGAACATTTCATTTGTTTTTGTTGATGTTTTATTCAGATAGAAAATGAAAGTTAAAATACCATAGAATCAACTAAATGCCTTATGCAGATGAGCAAATTGAAACTTTTTTTATTCCTTTCTTTCCTATGTGCCACACATTGTATAAGATAGTACAGTTACAGTGATGAGACTCCTCCCCCAAATAAACTATAGGGGAGTAGATAAATAAAGCAAAACTTTATTTTTGAAAGGCTCCATGATTGACTTAGTACTATCAAATGCTCGGGGAGCACGGAGAGGGCTATTTAAGTATGACTTTGACCACAGGGAAGATTTTCCTCCAAGGAAGATAATTCCAGAATGAGTATTAAGATTCAGATGATGAAAAAAACAAAAAAAGATTGAGATGATGCATGCAAGTCAGAGATGTCAATGTGTATTTAGGGCCTGGATGCCTGTATAGCAGTCTATTTACACATCTCTGAGACCTTTAGGATGGTGAGCATCTCTCAGTCTGTGGTTAACATGAACCAGATTTCTTTTTAGATGCTTCCTTTGTATTTGAAGTAAGTCATTTCCCCCCGTGTGCTGTGTAAGTTGTAAGTCTCGTAGAATTACAGGTGAGTTACTAAAATGGAAGGTAGTTTGCTAGTTGTTCATAGACTTTTCTTTCAAACCATGACTTCAACTTCATTTATGTTTATTTTTTAAAGAGGATAAAAAATAGTAAAAAAAAAAATAGAAACAATACAGATTTTACTAAACAAAATAACAGGAATTCAACAGTTGTTGTTATTTTGCATAATGTTATATTCAAATTAGTTGTTTACATTACCAGAAATAAGCATGCAAAATTGGTAAAAAGAAATTCTGAGAAATTAAAAAGGAGAAGAGAAAATGACAATTTAAGCATTAAGTGCTCTTTTCAATCGACTGGCAGAATCCGCAGTACAGTTATCCACATTATCCTGTATGTATTACTTCTTTCTTTCTTCTGCATGACTTCAAATTTTACAGTCCAAGAGCACTGAAATTTTCTTTCTCTGTCTGTGCCTGCAGCCTGTTACTGAGCAGCCTGGTACTTCTGGTCATGGTTCTTGTGGAAACCTGAGTGCTCTAAGGCAAACACAGGTCCTATTTCCAGGACTTTGTCGTTACACACATTTGTACATACATCCAGTTTGGGACAGAAGTACACAGTGGTCCAAGGAAAGGCTGGTCCCCTGTGGTGCGCTCAGCACTGACAGAGTGCATGTCCTCAGGCCAAATCAGCACCTATGCTTTAAATTCCCTGGTGAGTGCGTATATGGTGTGTTTGTTAGTGCATGTGGCTTTGAGCCAAGCATTGAGAACGGTGAAGGGAGCTGGGTATGTGGGGGTGCTGGCTAAAGTTCAGGAGGAAAGTCTCTGTCCTCTGTGGATAGGGGGGAAGCGGAGCCATGGTGAGGGTGAGGGAGCAGATAGTCACAGCATGGAAAGTGGGCAGGGCTCAGCTTTTCCAGAGCTGGAAAGTGAGGCACGTGCTGAGGGGATCTTGGGGAAAGGAGAGTTCAGCTGTGCAGGGTTAGGCACCACAGAGCGCAGCCCGAACCCCTCAGCCTCTCTTTCTGTGACCTGAGGTGCAGGCTGGAAAGGGCCCTGAGAGGTTAGGTTATTTAGCCACAGTCCAAGAGCTCAGAAATGTCTGGGGTGACCCTGGCCCAGGATGCGCTGTATGCTTCATTATATTACCATGCTACTTCACAGATGGTTGTCTGTGCCAGGATTTGACATTCCTTAATTTTTTAGGATACTGTAAGTTTTAGTCATGTTTGAATTTTAAGTTAGTTGGCTTCTCACTTATTTGTAAAACTAACTGGTGTGCATAAGAAATACTATAAATATGCAGACTTTCTCTCACGTTATTTTTTGTATGAGCTTTTTAGTCTTTTAAGATAAATTTGCATTTTCTTTTACTACCATCTCTTTGAAAAGATTCATTGCCTTTTTTAGGTGGTCTTTTGTGTGTGGGTGAGAAACATTTCCTCTTGGGATTTTCCGAGACTCCATATTTCTGCAGAAACTTATCAAGTAGATTCAAGGAAACCTCTCTGTTTTTAAGTACTTATAGAGTCCTGATACATCATACCTCCATATTCTAGTAGTTTCATTTATTGAGTTCCTTTACTTGTGGGAAATAGCAATTAAATTAACAATTGGTTTAGGGAAATTATGCCATGTCATTCAGTTCTAGAGGAATTTATTTTATTTATTTATTTTTCTTGCTTCAGAACTTTTGTTTGTTTATTTATTTATTTTTATGGCCAGCTCAGCCTGCCCTGAGGGCAGGGCTGGTGCAGTATGTGGTGCCGGGGATTGAACCGCGGCCCGTGCAGCTACCCAAGCTTTCCTAAGCAGGCGCTTTATAAGGACCACTGAGCCATCCTGCCGGGCACCCTAGAGGAATTTTTTTTAAGAGCATTTCTTCTCTTTTTAAATAAATAGTCATTGCCTACCACAAGTCTCCACTGACACTAGGACTTTTTGGCAATATATTTAGGGGAATACTCTGTTACAATTCACTCTGATACTTCTTTACATACTACCTATGAGTGATGACTACTGAATTAGGTTTTCTGTGATCATATATTTTAAAATGATTTCTCTATTTTGAGACAGAGTCTCTCTCTCTCTCTCTCTCTTTTTTTTATTTTTTTTTTGCAGGACCACGGTTTGAACTTATGACCTTGCACTTGCCAGGCAGGCACTTGTGCCACAGAGATGTCTCCCTGGCCCCTAGAATGATTTGTTAATGAAACTAAGCGTGATAAAAAACAATACTATGATGTAGAGCTTGTTTTTCAGGAGCTCTGCTGTGCAGCTCTTTGCTGCCATCTCATTATTTCTAAAAATCACAGTGTGAAGCTGGTCACTTCCTTGGTGTCCCCTAATGCCTCCTGTGCCGGGGCACTGGTCTTCAGCATGCAGTGTTCAGAGCTGGTGCCTAATTGGGTGTGGCGGGTCAATCGTCCATGGCTTTGGATGGGTAGGTATCCTGTCTCCTGTCCTTTCTTCTCCAGCTCATTTCCGTTTACTTGACTTCCCAGCTGCCACAAGACGGTCTCCTTTCTCAGGCCACACCTTTCCACCATAATACTCTCCCTTGGAGCCAGTTGGCCACCAACTGAAACATCTGAAAATGTGAGACAAGGTAGACCTTTTCTCACTGAAGAAGTGATATCCACATCTGCCCAGCAATGAAAAAGTGACTGATACCAATGGGCAGCAGTAGCACCCTCTTCTGTTCCTTCAGATGAGTTGGCTGTTTACAGAAAGCACTCGGTTTATGGTATTGACTCTTCCTTTAAATTTTGCAATGACTGGAGATATATCAGGTCAGTATTTTAAGATATGCAATACGTAGCTCCCTGACATTAATTGATTTCCTGGAAGTTGATACATTTTTGGAACTATACTTAGGAGGCTAGCAGGCATAGTGGTTTGTTATGGAGGACTCCATGTCTCCCTTCACCCAGAGAAACTGTGTGTACTTGTGTGCAGTGCAGGTGTATAGCGGAGACTGCCCTAAGTTGGCTTTCAGTTTAATTATTGAGTCTGGCCAAGGCTGTGTAGTTCCTCATGAGAACAGGGGGCCTATGGCAGACGAGCAGTGTTTGTTGTCAGTGGCCCTGGCTGAGTACAGATACATGAGCTGTGATTCTATGGGGCTAAGATACGTGATCATGCCTCTGCTGAGACCTGCGTGATCCAGAGGATGATTCCTTCCCAAGACTGGCTGTGAAGCAGGTTACTCATTAAGTGTAACCTAAATGTTGCTGTTCTGTCCCTCCCACAAGGTGGCTTTGTTCACCCTGTGGCGGGACTTGCCCCCTCGCCACTTGGGTGGCACATCTGACTGCAGTCTCCTTACCATTTTCCTCAGTGAGTAAATGTCCAGGTTCTGGCTGCCTCATGGTCTTTTGTTCCCCACAAACAGCTGGTCAGCCAGATCCCTGCTGCACTCCTATTTCACCTCTTGCTCTTCCACTGTGTGCCGTAACACGAGGCAGGAGATTGGAGCCCACCGCAGGGGTCTCTGATAGTTTGTAATTTCAGCACCTGGAAGCTATGGCAGGAGGATGGCTGTGAGTTTCAGTTTTGCTTGGGCTACATAGACTCTGTTTGCAGGAAAAAAAAAAGACAAGATAAAGAAGAAAGAAAGGAAGAAAGACAGACTACTGGAGACTTTTAACTCTAGAAGCTATACATAGAATTTATGATGTGTTTGCTATTACAGTGCATACTTTTATGTGATTTAATATTTTATGACTCTTTAATGTAAAAATTCAGTGGAAGCAATTCAGCTTGGCAGACCTGTAATCTGTAAGTGTAATTGTGAGCTTGCATTAGCTAATAATGTTCAAGAGTAATAAGAGCCTGGCTGTGTGAAATGGGTAACGGTAATATTGGCAGAGAATGTAACAGAATTAGCTTCACTTAATGAGAATGAGAGCCTTATCTTCTTAAAAGTTGTGGAATTCTGGAACGCAGAGGAGAGCAAAATGGAGAAATCATGAAATAGAGGACATCATAGCAGGCATCCCTGACATTTTAAATATAGGGACCTTGCGTTAGTTTTCTGTTCCTATAACAAAACATCTGTAATAATACAGTTGTAAAGAGAAAAAATGTGTCCTGGCTCACAGCTCTGGAGTTCTACTTCCTGACTGGCCCCAATCCCTTGCTATGGGCATGTGGAGCACATTGTGGAAGGAGTGAGTGGTAGAACAGTTGTTCACTTCATGGCCAGGACTTGAAAAAATAGGAATCTCTCTCAGGGACACAACTCTAGTGACCAATACCTCTTTCCAGCCCACGTGGAAGCCATAAGAAGTTCCACTGGCTCTCAGTAGCACTGAGCAAGCCGGAGACACAGGGCCCTGGGAGAGCATCATCCAGATCCAGGGTGTAACAGGCATGCAGGCACATTTCCTGTCTTGTGCCCTATGAAAACAAGATCTTGGACCTGAATGTATGACTTGAACCATCGTGGATCCCGTCTGCACCAAGTACTCTGGGTGTTGTAAAAAAATGGCTATGGCGAGGACTGCAGAACAGTTTTTCAAAGAATTCCCTCCTGTCCTCCCTACTTTTTAAAGCTTCCAAGTAAATTGTCTGGATTCATTCATTTGTGAATTCTTCAGAGCTAGTGAAACACTTTTTTGTTTTCTTTTTTTGAGACAGGGCCCCACTGTGCAGTGCAGGCTGACCTTGAACTTTATGTAGTCCAAGGTGGCCCTCAGTTTGTGATGGCTTTCCTGCTCCAGGCCTTAAATGCCAGGTAATAGGCATGTGTCACCACACATGGGTTCCAAGCTGAATTTGATGCCCCTCTGCTAAGAACTTTGCACAGGTGATTCCATGGGTGCCTAGTTGCAGTGTTTCTTACGTGTCCCTTTCTGTGCTTTTGCACGGGATTTGAACCTATGTATTCATTAGATTACTGGTCCATGGTGCATTCTTTGGACATATATAAACAACTGTAATCTTGTGATAGACTGTCGTTGCTGGGCTACCCTTCCTGCCCATGTCTTGTAGCACTCTTAGGTGAGGCTTAACACAGCTGTGAGACACTAAGCACGGCCCTTGTCCATTCTGCAGCCCCACAGCAGGCCTATTCTTCACTTGCACTTTTTCATTTCTCTAGTACATCTTTCCCCTCTACCCTGGAGACCTGTGTAAATGCCAATCCAGCTGCCTGGAGTGCTCTTCCTTCCCCTCCTAATATTCTTTTTTTTTTTTGCCATACTGAGGATTGAACTTAGGACCCTGTTCTTGCCAGTCAAGCACTTATTCTACTGAGCTATCTCCCCGGCCCCTCCCTCCCAATATTCTTGATGTCTTGGTTTAAGAGATACTTCCTCGAAGATACTATATCTTTTTTTTTTTTTAAATTGTTTTTTTCTTGTTTCAGAACCTTTGTTTGTTTATTCACTCATTTTTGTGGCCGGCCCAGCCCGCCCCGAGGGCAGGGCTGGCGCAGCATGTGGTGCTGGGTATTGAACCACTGTCCCTGACGTCGCCCAAGCTTTCCCAATCAGGCACTTTAGACCACTGAGCCATCCCGCCGGGGCCCCACTGTATCTTTTTCTTGCTTTTCTTTCTTTCTTTTTTTTCTTTTCTTTTTGAGACAGGAGCTCATTATGCAGTTCAGGCTGACCTTGAGCTCACTTTTGTAGCCCAAGTTGGTCTCAAACTCATACTGATCCTCCTGCCTCAGCCTCCCAAGTGCTGGGATTACAGATGTGCGCCTCCATGCCTGGCCCCTGAAGATAACATATTTTTAACTTGAGCAATCTTTTTTTGTGCTCCTTACTGTTGTGAATTGCTCTTCAACTGAAGATGTACAGAAAACTCGGATCAAACAGATTTAAGCCACCATTGGGGCTTCTTTACAGTGGCTCCTGTGTCAGGAGAGTGTGGCAACCAGACTGGCTTAGGTTTTGGTTGCCTTCAGTGATACTGCTGAAGACCTGATTTTGTTTCTTTCTCCACCTTATTTTCTCCATTGTCAGCTTCCTTGGGGTGCCATTGTCTTTTGGTTGTGGAACAATGCTGAGGTGCTTGTTTTTAGAACCTCAGAAGAATTAAAGAGCTTCGGCCCCCAGAGTGCTGATCAGAACTTTCCATTCACTGGGTTGCGCATTCCACCCTCTCTGAAGCAGTCGATAGCCAAGGAGAGAGCTTGGTGATTTTTTTTTTTTTTAATTTTTTTTCTTTTTTTTAATTTATTTTTTTTATTGTTTAAATTTAACACGAGTTATATTACATATTTTCATCATCAGATCAGTTTAGATTAATACATATAGGTATATAAGATTGATCAAACAATTAAACATTAACCCTTCTAAGTCAACATTATTATTATTATTATTTTCTTTTCCCCTTTCTTTTCTTTGAAAGTTGACATATTGCATATTGTCCTCACAATCGTTCTACAGAATACAGTGTGTGGGCATGACCCACCTCCCTATTGATGTTGCTTAGAAGAAAAAAAAAAAAAAAAAAGGAAAAGAATATACTTCTCTTTGGACTAAGAGGAAGCAGGTACATATACAGTCAAATGTTCTGCAATTGCAGTGGGCTTCCAGTGAAGCTTGTGATGTTGGAGGCTATTGAATCTAAGCCTCCTAAAAGAGAGCTTGGTGATTGTAGGCTGAGTCAATAGCCCAGATCCTAGAGGAGGTGTTAGGTTGGTAAAGAGCATCTGTAGACATGAGGGGTCCATCTTACCAAGAAGGGGGTGTTGATCTTTGGAAAAGGCACTGGGACAGTCTTGCCAGTGTTAAAAATTTTGATGTGATTATTTGAGTAATATTTTTCTTTGGTATCAGGCTGTCTATGCTACAGGAATAGGGATTGAGCCTGCTTTTGATTACTGTTTGCCTAGCACTTGGCATGCAGTGGATAATCATTGAATATCAAATGTTAAGTGAATCAAGTAGTCAGATAAATTCTATGTAACTTGCTTGTAAAAATTAGTGGGTGATTTTGGCAAGTAGTGCTAATTGGCTCTTCATTAGCCATACTTTTTCCTGGCTGTGAGAATTCTTGTTTTATTTGAGAAGCTATGATTGATTCCTGAAAATGAATTTTTATAATCTTTGGTAAATTTGGAAATTCAGCTCCCTCTTCGTTGTACAATTGGTTCTAATGACCAGGAGTAGCCACCAGACACAGATCTGCCTACTGTGGTAAGGGGGAGCTGGCTGGAGGCTCACTCGGCAGAGTTTGCTTTCTGTTATGGCTTGGTACCAGGCTTGGTGGTGCATGTCTGACCTTGTGGCACTCCAGAAGGTGAGGGCAAGAGGCTCATATGTTCAAGTCCTGCCTGGGCAGGAACCTTCAGGGCTTGATCCCCAGTGCCACACCAAAAATTTTATTTTTTATTTTTTATTTTTTGTCTGTCCATGTCATCTTTTCTTTCCTGTTTGGGATTCTGGTGTTGCCACTGCTTGGCATTCAGCAGCCACATTGGGCAAAACATGAGGGAAAGGAGGAGGCTTGAGGCCAGGTAGCGAATTCCAACCTAACCTGGACTTTGTTGAGCTTTAAATGAACCCTGGGACTGAATTCTTTTTTTTTTTTTTTTTAATTCCAGGGCTAGAACTCAGGATTTTGTGCTTGTCATGCAAATGGTTACTCCACTGAGCTATCTCCCCGGCCCTCTTGGGACTGAATTCTTTTTTTATTATTTATTTATTTATTTATTTTGGGACTGAATTCTGTATCACTGGAATTCTTGTTACATTGACTAGACATGTCTTTCTGACTAAAGCCAGTATTAGTTGGACTTTTTGTACTTGTAGCTCAACAAAAAATATAATAGAGCTTTTTCTGTGTTAGCTTTGTTAAAAATGTTTTTTTGTTTTTGTTTTTTTACTCCTACATAATTTAATCCTGTTGCTAGGTGTGGTGGTGCGCACCTGTAAGCCCAGCACTGTGGCAGGCTGAGACAGGAGGATGGGAAGTATGAGCCCAGCCGGGGCAATGTAGTGGCTTCATTAGACCCTGTCTCAAATTTAATATAAATAAAAAAGGGCTGGGGAGGTAGCTCAGTGTGAAGAATCTGGGTTCAGTCTCCAGTACTATGGAAAACCAAAAAGCCCCCAAATATTTTCTTTGCTAATTGTAAAAGTTTGGCTGTTATTGTGTATTTATTTATTTTCAGAGCTATGTTGTGTGTTCACAGACGAAGCTGTTTCTCATTTCAGGGAGTTTGCTCTTAAAGACCTCACTCTTTAGTGGTAAGTGTCCCGTGTCCCC
>PVJA010035820.1:0-21462 GCA_004027025.1 Myocastor coypus | reverse complement strand
GGTCCCCTAATCTCCTTGACCAGGAAATTTGGGACACCTCTGAGTTATAGGATATTACAGTACAGGTTCTCTTATATCCTGGGTCTTTATTGACCTTGAAGGGCTAGGTCCAAAATATTGGCCATCCTTATATCCCTTCTTTTTCTCCAATTGTCGGTCTGTTAACTTACATTCTCAACCCTCCAGCAGAAAAGCTTTCTGATACTATTACTCTATAACATAGGTACTGGGTGAAGCCACAATCTTTTTTTTAAACATTTTTTTATTTATTATTTTTATTCTTGTTTCAGAACCTTTGTTTATTCACTCATTTTTATGGCTGTCTCAGCCCACCCAAAGGTCAGGGCTGGCGCAGCATGTGGGGCCGGGGATCGAACCGCAGTCCCTGAAGCCGCCCAAGCTTCCCCAAGCAGGGGCTTTAGATCACTGAGCCATCCCGCTGGGCCCCGAAGCCACAATCTTAATAGGAGACCTTAATACACTCTTACCCCAAAAAGATAAGTAAAGCAGACAAAAAATTGGCAGAAGTGGGGCCTCGCGGGATGGCTTAGTGGTCTGGAGCACCTGCTTGGGGAAGATTGGGTGGCTTCATGGGCCGCGGTTCGATCCCTGGCACCACATGCTGGGCCAGCCCTGCCCTCAGGGTGGGCTGAGCTGGCCATAAAAATGAGTGAATAAACAAGCAGGGGCTCTGAAACAAGAAAAAATAAAATAAAATAAAATAAAAAATTCTTAAAAAAAAAAAAATTGGCAGAAGTGAACCAGAACTTGGAACAAATGGAATTAATGGACATACACAGAATGTTCCACAACCACTTCTGAATGAACATTTTTTTTTTTTCAACTGCACATGGACCATTTTGTAAAATAGATCACATACCAGTCCATAGGTTATGCTTACATGTGCAAGGTACAAGATAATAGAAATTATCCTAGGCATATTATCTGACCACTGTGCAACGAAACTGGAAATAGATGATAAAAGAAACCACAATACATGGAAATTAAACAACATCCTCCTCAGTAACCAATGGGTTACAGATGAAATTAAACAATATCTATAATCCATTGATAATTTAAGCACTTACTGGAATTTATTGGATGAAATGAAAGCTGTTCTTCGAGGGAAATTTATAGCTGTAAACTCACACATTAGGAAAACAAAACAAGAACAAATAAATACCCTAATGTTGCCCCTCAAACTTCTAGAAGAGAAGAGCAAACCAAACATAAAGCCCAAAGATGGGAAGAAATTATAGAGATTAGAGCATAAATTAATTCAATAGAGATGAAGAAAGCAATATAAAGAATTAGCGAATCAAAAGCTGGTTCTTCAAAAGATTAAGTAAAATTGATAAGCCCTAGCTTAATTCATCAAAAAGAGGAAAGAAACAGCTCCAACAGAAGCAATAAGGAATCAAAGGGTGAAATTATCACAGACCCAGTGGAGATTCAGAAGATCATTAATAGTTACTTTGAGAATCTTTACTCTCACAGAATTGAAGACACAGAAGAAATGGACAGATTGCTAGAAAGGTACAGTTTACCAAAAGAAAATGAAGAAAATATTGGAACTCTCGATAACCCAATAACAGCCAATGAGATACAAAATATAATAATAAAAAGCACTTGCTGACAAAAAAAAAGTCAAGGTCCTGATAAATTCACAGCTGAATTCTATAAGAAATCCAAAAGCCACATGATAGTCTCAACTGATGCAGAAAAGTCTTTTGACAAAGTCCAACACTCATTCATGTTCAAAGTCCTATAGAAAATTGGAATAGATGGTCTCTACCTCAATCTGATAAAAGCCATCTATGACAATCCAAGGGCTAACATAATTCTAAATGGGAAAAGCTGGCGCCTTTTTCACTCTCAGATCTGGTACAAGGCAAGGATGTCCTCTATCACCACTCCTATTCAATGGAGTTCTGGAATCATTAGCTAGAGCCATTAGACAAGAGAGAGAAATAAAAGGAATAAGAGTAGGTAAAGAATTTAAACTACCTTTATTTGAAGATAACATGACACTCTACCTGGAAGGCCCAAAAACTCTACCAAGAAGCTCCTAGAATTTTTTTTTTTTTGTCTTTTTGAGACAGGGTCTCGCTATGCAGTTCAGGCTGGCCTTGAGCTCACTTTTGTAGCCCAGGATGGTCTCGAACTCGCACCGATCCTCCTGCCTGAGCCTCCCGAGTGCTGGGATTACAGGCGTGCACCACCACGCCCGGCTGAAGCTCCTAGAATTAATACACAAATTCAGTAGCATAGCAGGATACAAAGTCAATACCCAAAAGTCAATAGCATTCCTCTACACAGATAATAAACACACTAAGAGAAACAATACCTTTCACAATAGCACTAAAAAAAAAATGAAATACTTAGACATTGACCTAACTAAATAAGTAAAATATCTATTCACTGCAAATTATAGTACCCTGAAAAGGAGATCATAGTGGATTTCAGAAAATGGAAAGATATTCCCCGTTTCTGGATAGGAAGAATCAATATTATGAAGATGACCATACTCCCAAAACTGTTATACATATTTAATGTAATCCCTATTAAAGTGCCATCGGGGCCGGCAGGATGGCTCAGTGGTCTAAAGCGCCTGCTTAGGAAAGCTTAGGCGGCTTCAGGGACCGCGGTTCGATCCCTGGCACCACATGCTGCGCCAGCCCTGCCCTCGGGGCAGGCTGAGCCGGCCATAAAAATAAATAAATAAACAAACAAACAAAAGTTTTGAAACAAGAAAAAAAAAATTAGAAAAACAGAAGGGCCACAGGGATAGCCAATATTTTGGCCCTAGCCCCTCAAGGTCAGTGAGGACTCAGGAAATAAGAGAACCTGGACTGTAACATCCTATCTCAGTAATGTCACAAATTTTCTGTTCAAGGAGATTATGGGGCACAGAGGAATGTGATCAGCAATGTACAGCGCGCCTAAGGAGAGTCACTTAGACAACAAATATTCTCTCAGTCTTTCACAGAGAGCAAATTGGTCAAGCAATGGCCATGACTCATCCAGATGGCTGTTGCTGGCAAAAGATCTACAAGCTACTGTGCATGATTTCAAGGCAAATCTTCAGGAGATTTGACTGATCTTGTCAGATACAAAAGTTACATTTTTTGTTATAAAAGTTGAGGTTCATCTTGGTCTTAACCATCTAGTGAAAAGTATAACCATAAGGTATAACAAATAAAACCATATTAAAATGCTGAGCTGTAAAAGGCTGAAGTCAAAAACTTCTGGCATTGCCAGTTGTACTGATAACCTACTCCTATTATAGACTATTGGATTATACTGAGTTGTTTTGCTGAATTCATGTACCTATAATATTTGAATGACAAAGCAACACCATCTCTGATAACACAAAGCAAAAGAGGAGGATATAAATATATAAATGAGGCACCATTCTGCTGTAGTGACCCTAAATGTCCACGGGAATAGTGATAACCCTTGTAATGAATGGTGCTAGAAAACTGTCTTCACATAAATGTTCATATATGTGAAATAGTTAGGATACATATACAACTACTTTCTCTTAGTTCAATCAGAAGATTTGTACTAATAGTGTTTAGACAAGATATCATGTCTGCATCTTGTACTCTGAATAACTACTATGAAGAAAACAATTGGCAATATATTAATTATTATAACTGTCCTAATGACTTTCGAAATTGTAATTGCTATTTCTTTCTAACTAAAATTAATTAAAAATAAAATCATATTAAAATAGAAAATTTACAAGTGATATAGAATTTCACTTAACAAAAGAATATAAACTTCATAGTATTTGTTGTAATGCTAGTGTTGTCTTCTAACCAGTTACTCATATGAACAGATATATTTATGCAAAATAGGAAGAAGAAAGAAATATATGAGAAGAAGAGAAAAAACATCTTTAAAAAAGAAATCAGAAAAGAAAGGGGAAAAGAAAAAAAAGTAATGTTGATTGAAAAGTGTTAATGTTTAATTGTTTGATCAATCTTATATACCTACATGTATTAATCTAAACTGATCTGATGATGCAAATATGTAATATAACCATTGTTAAATTTAAACAATAAAAATATTAAATAAAAAAAAAGAAATCAGGGAAATCACACTTTTCACAATAACATTAAAAAAGACAGATAAACATACTTTGGAATCTAACAAAATAACAAAAGTTCTAAACAGTGAAAATTACAGTACTCTGATTAAAGCGATTGAAGATGATTTCAGAAATTGGAAAGATATTTCTTGCTCATGGATGAGAAACATGGTAAATTTATTTTTATTTAATTATTATTATTATTATTATTATTATTATTACTTTTTTTTTGTCTTTTGAGACAGGGTCTTGTTATGCAGTTCAGACTGGCCAGGCAGCGTGCTCCTGAGAGGGCAGTGTGTGAAGCAGAGAGTGAGAAGCCAATTCAGTGGAAACCCCAGAAGTTTAGAAAAGCCGGGAATGTGGATCGTGCTAAGAGGGAGCAAAGCCAGCCTAAGAGAGAAGCCATGGGAATTACCGCCATGAGTGCTGTAGGAGCAGAGTTGCATGATGCTCACAACTCAGTGCAGACTGCTTCAGATTCTCCAGTTGGAACTATGGATTTAATGTTTACCCTGCTGGATTTTGGACATGTGTTGGTGCCAGTGTTTTGTATTACCCTGTTGTTTGCAACTTGTGGAATTATAATGTTTATCTTATGCCTTTGAATGTTGGATATGTTTAACTATTGTACAGAAGAAAAAAATACAAAGAATAAATTTATCAAAAAGTTGGATCTTTGAAAGTATAAAGTTGATAAACCCATAAATTAATTTTTAAAAGGAAAGAAAACCAAAAATTGATCTAATAAGGAATAAAAGGTGAAAGCTGAGCATGGTGCTACACTCCTGTAGTCCTAGCATCTGGGAGGCTGAGGCAGGAGAATCAGTGCAAATTTGAGAACATTCAGGAGTAAAATGACAAGACAAAGATAATCCAGGGCATATCAATTATAACTATCAATGCTAATGACCTCCATTCACCAATCAAAAGGAGCAGAGTGGCAGGTGGGTTTTAACTATGTTAACTAACCTATTTCATAAGAATGCTCTTAGGCGCAGATGAGATGTTTGCTCAAACCAAGAACAGGTGGGCTTTGACTATGCTAATTAACCTATTTTACAAGAGTGTTCTTAGGCCGGAGATGAAATGTTTGCTCAAGCCAGGCCTTTGTTTTAGGAACATGGATTGTCTAAGCTCTATGGCCCCAAACCAGTAGGTAGGGCCCCCTTACTGAAAGATGTTTTTTTTTTTTTTTTTTTTTTTTGAGACAGGGTCTCGCTATGCAGTTGAGGCTGGTCCTGAGCTCACTTTTGTAGCCCAGGCTGGTCTCGAACTCGCACCAATCCTCCTGCCTCAGCCTCGAAAGATGTTTTATTTTTAATCCACATATGTGATCTTAAAATTATTTAGACCTTACACCTGAAGCCACCCAAGCTTTCCCAAGCAGGCACTTTAGACCACTGAGCCATCCTGCCGGGCCCCATATCAAATACTCTTAATCCTGGCATTCACTGGGTACTTCCTTGAAGAAAATAAAAAAATGATTTATAAGAACATAGTGAACTTCAGCCTGGACTGTCTTTGCAACAACCTCAAACGTAAATGTTCTCCAAAAATTTATAATTGAATCATTAGCAATGCTGGTCCTTTAGGGCTGCTAGAACCATGCTAACTCAAGAATATTATATTATATTGCTTATCCATTTCATTCATTATTCATTCATACAGTGAAGTTGCATATTATTGTGAGGAGACAGTCCAGCCCACCTGTATTGATTTCCTGTAACTTAATGCACCAGCAATTTATCATTGCAAATTTCTAGAAGCCAGACATTTTAAATGAAGGTAGTGACAGAACCATGCTCCACCTGAAATGTATGCCTGTGGCTAGCTTCTAGTGTTGCAGCCATCTTTGGAGTCCCAGCTGCCATATTTTTAACCAGTTTTGATTGTCTTGGTCAAGTCTTCCCTTCTCAACAGAATTAGTTAAAATATATAATTAAATTACCCACTTCCTGAAAGCAATTAACACAGTCCAGTGTCATTAAACTTCCCCCCAAATGCATAATTAAAACCTCGACTGTCAATTGTGACTCCCTTTTTCTGAGACTCTTTGTGGTTCAGTGGTGTACGTTTTGTCTGACTTTAACAAGCAATAATCTCAACTTGTTTCATTATGTGTGTGTTTATAGTGGTATTTGATTGGAGAGATTTGGAAGGCAATTTAATAATGTATGTGTGTTAAATTTTGATAATTGACTTAAGAAAAGTGTGTCACATGTGAAATATATCAAGTTATCAAGTGATTGCACTGGAGAATATCCATCAGTCAGAAAAATTCAGGGGCCCGGCGGGATGGCTCAGTGGTCTAAAGCGCCTGCTTGGGGAAGCTTGGGCGGCTTCAGGGACCGCGGTTCAATCCCCAGCACCACATGCTGTGCCAGCCCTGCCCTCGGGGTGGACTGAGCTGGCCATGAAAATGAGTGAATAAACAAACAAGGGTTCTGAAATAAGAAAAAATAAATAAATAAATAATTCTTTTAAAAAAAAAGAAAAATTCAGGAAGTGTATTCAGTGTTATATTTATAATAGTGTTATTTGTTGTGCAAGTATGAAATTAAAGTACAGTCATTTTATTTATTTTACAAGTAAAATTAAACTAAATCTTTGGGAAAACAGTTTGGCATAAGCTCTATCATCTCTCTTATAAATGTATGTGTTGTAAATATATCATTGAATGGAAAACCCCTTAGAAAATATTATACTTTGAAAGATAAGATCTGCTCAAGTTCCATACTCAATTGTAAAATCTCATGATCTGGCAATTATGATTCTCCATGGTATCACAGTTAGAAATTCATTCTACCATGTCAGGTTGAGAGGTTTGAAGTCTTTGAGGAAATATGATCTGAGTTTCTCTGTGCCCTGGACCATCAAAAACACTCTTCCTTTGTGTTGAATTCCTAGAATCTTAATTACTATGATGCAAATTTATTTTGGTAATGAGTAATTGGTGTTCTGTATGTCTCACTTAGCTGTACATCAAATTGATTTGCTAGGCTTAGGAAATTTTCTGCTGTTATTTTTCTCCACATGTTTTCTATGACCTTTGGAGTAACATACATTTCCACTGACTCTAGCCAGTCTTATGTTGTTATTTCTTGAAGCATCTTGTAATTACTGAACAATTTTTTCATAGTTCCTTACTATTTTTAAGAGATGTTTCTTTTCATGGTTGCCAACTGTGATCCTGTCTTCCAGGGTTGATATTCTATACTCTCTTTCATTTCATTTTACAAACTTACAATAAAATTTTAATGTCCTAGGTATCTATTTGAATCTGTGTCATGGATCTATTTCTATTTATTTATTTATTTTCTTGTTGCAGAGCCTTTGTTTTGTTTATTCACTCACTTTTATGGCCAGCTCAGCCCGCCCCGAGGGCACGGATGGTGCAGCATGTGGTGCTGGGGATCGAACTGCGGTCCCTGAAGCCGCCCAAGCTTTCCCAAGCAGGTGCTTTAGACCACTGAGCCATCCCGCCGGGCCCAGTCATGGATCTATTTCTTTCCTAAATTGGAGATTCCTGTTTTCCATTATTTTTTTGAACCTCTTTTTAATCTATGTGCACTCCAGGTTTGTTGAGCAATTCCTTTACTATGTTCTTAACACCTTTTTAAAAAACTTGTGACATTGTTTCTAGTTGATGTCTTCTATTACATCACGAATATATTTTTGTTTCTTCTATTGTGATTCCAGTACATTCAGGCAGGTAACTTCTGATTTTGTCTATCTTGTCGTCCTTTGAATTTGTCTTTGGTGAACTCGAAGTCTGAGATCGCGTTTTGCATGTGCACCCATATTTTTATCAGCATAGTTTGTAATAACTAACAACAATCCAAATGGGTTGAATAATGCAATGCCCATTGCAAATGCCCATCAACCAATGAATGGACAAAAAAGTAGATTTTTAAAATAGTGTTGTGCCACTCAACCACAAAGAAGTATATAGTTGAGACATTTGTAGCTAAATGAATGAAAATCTTACTGAAATAAATCAGATATATAAGTGTAAATATTGCATTGTCTTGCACCACCCATGGGTCAGCACATAGGGGAAGGAGCGGGGATTAAGACAAAGACAGGGCAAGAGACACGAGAAATGAAGACAAGACAGGATCTGATCACGTCTCATTTATTGAAGAAGTGAACGGGGTTTAAGTAAAGGTAGCAGGGGAAATGGAATCTGCATCAGCGGTTATCTTGTAACCAAAGGAAGTCTTAAGACATGTGATTCATGGGAAAATAGCAGGGGGTAGGAAAATAAAAACCTAACTAGAGGCTATCGCGAGACGAGGCTGTCGCAAGATGATGATATCACTACAAAATGGACGCCAGCAGTTTGGGCTCCCACATTGTCTGTCTAGTATGAGATATTGCAAATGTAAATAAGAACCAGGATGTATAATAGATTTTATAAAATAGGAATTAATTGTTGAAAAAGAAAGAGGAATGGGGGAGGAGAGAGAAAAGGGAAATGAAAAATGGGGAAAAAAAGACAAACTGGAAACAAAGCTGTATAAATAGAGAGGAATATGGGCAGAGAGCCAAAAAAAGAGAAAATAACTGAGCTATATCATGTACAGGCAAAAATTCCTTATGATAATAATGATTGTTATCTAAATTGTACCAATAAAGTTAATTTTTAGTAAAAAAAAAAAAAAATCCTTATTTTGATTCTGTGTTTGAGAGTTGTCAGTGCTTAAGTTTTCTTTTCCCAGCAATAGTTATTCCACCACGGTGCTGGCAACACCAAGAGCATTGTATTTTAAGGGGTGAAGGCACATCACCAAGTAGACTGAGAACAGACTTCCAATCCTTCCTGTAGGTAGTTGCCTTTCAGGGGCAGGCAAGCCCATTTAATGACACTTTTGTCATTATCTCTTGTATTCATTGTTCTTTAATATCTGCATAGTCGTTAATTTCCCACCAACTCTGGGAAAGAAAATACCTCTGTATCCCCATGACTGAAACTACTGCAATGAGCCCTGAGATTTTCAAAGCCTTCTCTCAAATGGGAAAAGAAGAAAAATATTAAGTTCTAAACCAAATGTCCAGGTTCATCTAGTATTAAAGGTATGTGATATCCTGAGCTAGCTAGAGCTGTTTTGATTAAGAGGGACTACTTACTTGGAAATACTTTTCTTTAGTTTGTGCAAGAGCTTGAGTTCTATTATGAAGTTCATTTTACTATATAAGAAAAATAATATGTTTTACTATGTTCCAGATCCGTATGCTAAATTAGATTTATTCTTGTCAGATTTCATGAAAACATTATTATCTTTGTCTTGAAATAGCAATTTGTTTTTATAGTCAAAGAAACATTATTTTTAAAAGTCTGTCCAGGTAAAATAGTCTTAGCATTGAAAACTAATATTTATTTCACTCCTAGCTGTTTTCTGAAGTAAAACATTTAATTTTTATAGTGCAATTTGTAATGAAAGTTATATTACCATGGTGACAGCTCGCAGTAATTATTTGGTAACACAAAAAATAACAATAAACTTTATTTTGAATTCTGGTAAATACTTCGACACCAATGACCTTTTAACTCTCACCTCACTCTCAGATGCAAATTTCAGTATTGATATCATTGACTTTCACCTAAGTGCTTGAGGGGAAGATTTTAGGTAGGTTTCTCTGACTTTCCTATATGTCACCTTTCCTATATGTCACCTTTCCTATATGTCGGTTACAAAATAACTCATGTGTATTCCTCAACAAGTCGTGCTGGTACTAGGACAGGAGAAGCAGTGAGAGCTTGTCTAAGAATATTTAACTTTGCAGCAGAGTGAACATGAGATCTGAGAATGCTGTATGTTAGTTTTTTCTAAGAAAAAAAAAAAAAAGGCTGAGAACATAATCTATGTCCTAAGACACAGTTGTTAAGAATGGGTGTTGTGAAAGACAAGCATAGGAATCACAGACAAAAAGAAGGCAAAATTAACTCATTTCCTAGTTTTTCTTACTCTTTCCTAAAATTTGAGTGTCTTTTCCATTGCACTTAGTATCTTTATGACAAACTAAAATAAAATTAATTGTTATGGCAAATTTGGATTTTCAAAGTGAACTGAGTGAGATAACTTCATCTCGGCATATTCTTCCCTGATTATTTTTTTAATGTTATTTATTTATTTTTTTCTTGTTTCAGAACCTTTATTTGTTTATTCACTCATTTTCATGGCCGGCTTAGCCCGCCCCGAGGGCAGGGCTGGCGCAGCATGTGGTGCCGGAGATCGAACCGCGGTCCCTGAAGCCGCCCAAGCTTTCCCAAGCAGGCGCTTTAGACCGTTGAGCCATCCCGCTGGGCCCTTTCCCTGATTATTATTATTGATATAGGAACTCCAAATGATATAAGTAAAATATTATAGTTTCCAATCTATTATGTAACAGATATGCCAAGTTGGTGTTTTCCCCAAATCAAAGAATAAATGCCAAGAAAGAACAGAGGTTAAAAGTGAGAAATATTTGAGAGAGAGAGATACAGCTCTGAGACACAGGAGGAGTTCCAAGGGGATTGCCAGTGAGCCCACTTCACAGAAGATGGTTTATAGAGCAATATCACAAGGTGAGTACAATGTGAGCTAAAGATCTGATCAGCCAATAAAATTATAAGTATAGCCACTTAGGTAATACTGATCCAATGGGGAAGCAAGTCACAAAGTAGGGGTACAAGAAAAGAATGAAGAATTTTTCAGAAAGGGATAATTCTAAAAAAAAAAAAAAAAAAAAAAAAAAGGGATAATTCTAAGAGCCTTGATCAACATTGTGGTGACTGATGTCTATTCAGACTTTATTGGACCAGGTATTGCCAACTATCTTTTCCCATGGGGAAGCATATAGATCTGGTTATACTATCTTTATCTTGAGGCTTGATGTCCAACTGAAGAACTGCTGTTTACAGTTGAAATGTGTTTTCATCTTTTGTACTGACTCTCTCAAGGCATAGACCTGTATGACTGTTCATAATATTTTTACCTAGTAATATAACCACTCACAGTTTCATAGTTTGCAGCCTAGCTCATTATTTGGCTTGTGTGTTCTATGGATTTGGAAAAGTATTTGATGGCATTTATATATCAGTACAGCATAGGACATTCTCAGTGCCCTAAAATCTTGAGTACTTCGCATTATCATTGTTATGCCACCCCAACTCGACATCATTTGAGAGCATGTTGAGCCAATTTAGAGTTGTAGGGAATTCTTGAAACCTAAAAGATGTATTTTGTCCCAGCAGTCAGTAACCTCATTATTCTGGAATGAATTTTCAGTCTTTATGAAATGAAATTGTAAAGATAGAAAAACACATTTCTCTGAACTCTGCAATTTACTCTCTCTTTATGAAGAGTGTCTGTATCTATTCTTTTAAATCAGACAGTGCAGAGAACAGCTAATAGGATATACAAAAACCTACTTCTGTAAATATACTTCAGGGCAAACTGGACTTTTGGTACTGTGACAAAAAATATTGATAGGAATTTTGATCATGAATAATCCCATGTGCTTGAATTGTGCTACATAGATGCAAAAGAGTCTTCAGCCATTTCGCTCTACTTGTTGTGCTATGTTGTATAACTATAATTTTCTTTATTTGAAATAAATTATAATTTGCTCTCTATCATTTTAAAAATTAGAACTGTTCATTTTATTTTATTTTGATTAATTTATTTTTTATTTTTATTTTTTATTTTTTTTATTTTTTATTTTTTTTTTTTATTTTTTTTTTTGTGGGACCAGGGTTCGAACTCACGACCTTGCACTTGCCCAGCAGGCACTTGTGCCTCGGAGCTATCTCCCCAGCCCCTAATTTATTTTTTAAATGTATTTAGTTGTTATAAGGTCTCATTACTCAGCTGGGGCTCATAGTGATCCTCCTGCTTGCAGTCTTCCCAGCACTGGGATTACAGGTGTGCACCACCAAGCCCAAACTCTGGACAGCTCAGCCTGCAGTGGAGGTTGTGGGGAGGAGGATGGCTTAACCTTGTGTTGCTGGACATTTAACCAGGTCCTTGCACTTGCCTAAGCAAGCACTTTAGTCTGATGAGCTCTGTCACAGGCCCTAAAGTGTCTGTTTATTAAAACATTACCAATAAGACATTTTCAAGATTTGTAATAAACAGAATAATAGAAATAATACTTTTATATTTCTTTTTTTGCCACTTAATAGTTTTATTTATTTTAACTTAGAATATATGTTACTCTATTGCATTTTTGTTGCATTTAATAAGAAATAACAATGTGACAGTTTCAAAAAACATTAGTAGTACACTTCCAGTATGTGATACAATGCATATTGTTGTCCTCCTAGTAATTATACAGAGCACAGGGTGTAGATCTCATAATTTTTCTAATCCTTACTGGCACAAAAAATTTCTTCTCATCGAACTAAGAAAAAGTAATCATGTACATAATCCAATGTTCTATAATCTCAGTGGGTTATTGGCAAAGCTGGCAATGATGGAAGCTGTTGATTTAAGCCTTTTACAACTCAGCATTCTAAACTAGCTTTTCATTTTATGCCTCATAGTTAAACTTTTCTACTGGGTGGATAAGGGCAAGTTAAAGCAAGACCTATATACAAAAACATATAACTTTTGTATCATCCTAGGTCAGTCCAATCCGCTCAGGGTTTACTTTGAAACCATATACAGTACTTTGTAGAACTGTTGTCAGTGCCAGCCATCTGAAAGAGTCACGACCATTGCTTGAACAATTTGCTCTCTGTGAAAGCCTGAGGAGAATGTTTTGTCTCCAGGTGACTCTCCTTACCTACACTATATATCTTCAGTCCCTTTCCTCTGTAGCCCCATAATCTCCTTAAACAGAAAATCTGGGAAACCACTGAGTTATAGGATGTTATAGCACAGGTTCTCTTATGTCTTAAGTCCTCACTTATCTTGAATAGCTAGGACCAAAATATTGGCTATCCTTATAGCCCTTCTTTTTCTCCACTTTTTGATCTTTAAACTTACATTCTTAAGCCTCCAGAAGAAAAACTTAGTGATACTACTACTCTATAACATAGATACTTGAGCTTAACATCACTGTCTTTCTGAGTATCAAACATCTTAGACTTAACTTGGAATTGGTATTATCTATCAATCATTGATATTCCAGCAAATCGCTATAGAATTTAATAAAAGCAGTCACACATTTTTACACAAACATTTAGAAATCTAAGCATATACAAAATTGCACCAAGTCAATCCTATGGCATTTTTGCTAGTCTCTTACTCTCATTTAATACCATTTTTGTTTTCTTGTAAACCAACCATTTACTTGAGAGAGAGTACAGCAGTAACTAAAATAACATTAGAATCAGCACACATGTAAAAGACCAGAATGACAGGCATTCCAAGCATAGTTATAGTGTTACACAATGCTATCCTCAGTACTTTTATGTTTCTAAAAGCATGTTGATTTCAGTTTTCATGATTTTACTGACACTACTGTTTGACTGGTAAAACATTCCATTATCTTTAGAATAAAACATTCGGTGACATAAATGAGCCCCAGTGAGTAAAACCTTGGTTGAAAATTCACTGGACTAATCAAAGAGGGTATTTAATATTTATCCTGTTATTTATAAGGTATGTGATTGTTGAAAAGTAGGTTAAATTTCTAGATCCTCATTTTCATTTTTTAAAAAATAGGGGTTAATAATTTTGCAAAGCAGTATCATTAACATGGTCACAGGGACCAGCAGGATGGCTCAGTGGTCTAAAGTGCCTGCTTAGGAAAGTTAGGCAACTGCAGGGACCGGGGTTCGATCCCCAGCACCACATGCTGCGCCAGCCCTTCCCTCAGGTCAGGCTGAGCCGGCCATAAAAATAAACAAACAAGCAAAAGTTCTGAAACAAGAAAAAAATAATAATAAAGTAAAATTCTTAAAAAAAAAAAAAAAAAAGAAAGAAAAACATGGTCACAGACCATCATAGAAAATGTTCATAGTGTTAGTAAAGAACTAGACATAATTGCTAATTGCTAACTACAATTGTATTTGCCTGAAAGTATTGGTAAATGTTAGAGCAGAGAGAACAGAATTGGTGGGAGCAGAGAGGGAGGGACAGACAAAAAATAGAATTAGGATGGATTAGGAGCATATGTGAATTCCTCATGACCCATGTAATTACTTTACTTCAAATATCTGTTAATAAATAATAAAATAAAATGGAAGTTAGTTCAAAAGAAAGTTCTGAAAGCACTAGGTTGGCACTTCCCCTTACCTTCTCACTGGGAGGATGAAGCAAGCAGGGACTCATCAGATGGACACTTAGAGTTGTGGAATTCAAAGTCTACTCACCTGTGGAGACTAAATTCCTATTCTTTATAAATTTTCCAGTCTCGGGGCTGGGGAGATAGCTCCGAGGCACAAGTGCCTGCTGGGCAAGTGCAAGGTTGTGAGTTCGAACCCTGGTTCCACAAAAAAAAAAAAAATAAATAAATAAAAATAAATAAATAAATAAATTTTCCAGTCTCAGGTATTCCGTTTCAGTAAAAACTAAAATGTGAAAAAATTTAAGTAGAGAGTAAATGTTCCACCTCACTTGTCTTCGAATCTTGTGTTATCCTGACCACCAAAGAGCTGAAATCTTTCCCTGTTCCTCACAGAAGTCTCAGTTTAGCTTATAACTAGTTACTTCCAACCTGTTTAATCCCACCTCTGCCCTAGATCACAGGGCTGCAGTCTTTCCTCAGAGCAAATGTTTCATTATCAAATAACAAAAACTCAGCATTATAACAACTAGATGGTAACAGCTAGCAAGTTCTGATTTAACAACACAGAAGAAATTGTTCTCAGATTCATTCTGTTGGTTCCATTTCATAATTTTTTTCTAGTTTGCTGAAATGATTATTACCTGACTCCAATTACTCTTTTGTTTTTAAAAAAGGGACTTGTTAACACTGCTTTCTCCTTCACAATCTGCAACTACACACACACACATACACACACAGACACACACTTACTGGAGGTTTCAGTCCATACTTGGCTCACTCCAAGGTAGAGTGGCACATGGCAGAGGGTAGCAGTTCATGGTGGCAGAAAGCAGCAAAGCAGCAAGAGCAAAATGGAGGAGTATCAGTAACAATGGCCAAGGAGAGAGGAAGTCTGTCTCCCTTATGTTGCATTCAAGCTATACTCCCCAGGCTGTACGTAGTACTCACATCCATAATCCCAGAGAATCATAAATTAATCACAAACTCTAGAAGTCTACCCTATGACTTACATGAGACTTTGGAGGGACACCTAAACACAAACTATAGCGCGCACGCGCACACACGCGCGCGCGCGCACACACACACACACACACACACACACATTTTTTTGTTACTTAAAATTTCTGGTTAAGTTTGATTTTAGTTCTCCATGGAGGATTTTCTCTCCCTGTGATTTACAGAATTTCTGCTAAATACTGTACAATATTTTTGCGACATATTGAAAAAATCTTTGGAAATGTTTGCATTTCTCTTTAGTACCATTTTCAGCAACATATGGAAGTTACTATAACTACTTTTAAAATTAAAAACTAAAATTAAAAGTTTTGCATAATTGAGAGGACTGTCTGGCACAAAATTTAAAATGGCAATATTTTAACATAAGCTATGTCTAAATATATACATTTATTTTTATTGGGACATGATTTTAGAAATAATTAGAAATGTTATGTTCCTAACTTTTCTGTGTCACCTATATAAGTATCTCTGTCAGAAATTTTTCATAAGTAAATCTCCATGTTGTACATTTTATGAAGTGTGGATGGTTTACAAGTTCTCTCTGAGTACTGCCAACAGCAACGGCAGTAACAATTATGGAGTGCTGGTGTGCTGTGCACTGAAGCAGCTATTTTATGTCTATAGATTCAGCTTACATAGGATTTTGTAGAACAGATGTAGGAAATTTAATTGCATAATTGTGCATGTATAATTGTGTCATTGTATTCACAGTTAATTTTTTCTCTCATGATAATTCCTACTTTAGTCATGACAGCCCCTATTTTACACATAAAGAAATGGAGGTACATATTATCATTTAGGTGATAAAGCTAGAGAAAAGCGAAGCCAGCATTCTAACCTACATTTGTTTACTCCAAAGTTGTGCTATTAATAATCATATTATCTTAATGTTGTATGATTTTTGTCCGGTGCCGAAAGAAACAACGAGAAGACCCGATGAATGTAGCTTCAGAAGACTCACTAAGATTTCTCTTCCTCAGTGAGCCCAGAGCCTCAGAAAGCTCTTCTTTTTATTTATCATTAAAAAAAAAATGGCTAAGGAATACACGTCACTACTTTAATAGACACAGCATATTCCAGATATGTCCAGACATATAGCTCATGCAAATGCTAACAAGTAGTACTTTAAGCAGGGAAGGAGGCAACCATTGGTGTCACGTAGCAGATAAACAAAGAACAGGGCATCCATGGGAAAAGCCACCATCCGCAACCTTGAGTCTCAGCTTTCCGGGAATCTCAGGCAACAGAAGGCAGCCCTCCCTGGGCTCTGTCTATAATTCAGGGACAGGGCACCCACAGCCACCACCTGCCCACTCCAGGTCTCAGCTTTCTGAGACTCCTGAGCAACAGAAGGCAGCCATCTCCGGGCTCTGGTCCATGTCTTACCACATCTAGACACCAACTGGCCTTCATTCTTATCTCCGTGTTACTACATCTTAAAGTAGTTTTGTACACTGCAATTTTAAATCTTAAATCTTTTCCATTTCATAAAATTCAGAAACACGAGCTCTTAGTCTGATGAGATGGCAGGAGCAGCGAGGGAGAGATCCTGGAAGGCAGTACAGAGCCTCTCTCCACATCTCTTGGCTGTCTAAGGCTTATCTTCTTCCTGGCTTACTTTAATAAAAAAGAATACATGTCTAATGAAGACAGCTTGAAGATAGGTTCTGATATACAGGAAACGGTGTAGATCAGAAGACACCGACATGCAAGAGAGACCAAGAGAAACTGACATGGCAAGAGAGATACCATGTTCCACTTAAATCCATGTTGGAAGTCACTTAGACTTCAGGTGAATGGACTCCTTAACCTTAGTTAACCACAAAATCTACAAAAGAGAACAAATTGCTAACCAAAGGAGCAAACAGTTAAAACAATTGTAAGTGAGCCAAAATTTAACTATATAACAAAACCCTGGGAATATAAACTTTGTGACATTTCTGTGAAATTCCAAAATGAGGTAATGTGGTTACCATGGTGACTTGTAAATGTATAAAAACTCAGTATAAAGTTCTCTGTTCATAGACATTCCCTGATTTTCCATCATATTGTTGTCCAGCCACCAACAAAAGACTCATTTTTTTTTTCCAGTATTGATCTCCTGTGCTTCTCTTGCTGAATTTTGCTATAAAAAAAAATGGAGGGCCAGGGATGTAGCTCAGTGGCCCAGCGCCTGCCTAGCAAGCGCAAGGCCCAGAGTTTGATTCCCAGTACCAAAACCCAAAAATAGTAAAAAAAAAAAATGGAGATTTGTTTCCACATCTAACTAGAACTGTACTGTGTAGCATGGCAGTCAGTTACTACAAGTGACTTCTGAGCACATGAATATTGCTAGTCCAAAGTTACGCACTGTGTGTAAAATATTCTCATTAAGCCTTAACATGGACAAATTGTCAAATCTGAACAATATTATATGTTGTAATAATCTTTTACATACTAGATTAAATAAAATATTGTTAAAAGTAATTTCTATTTTACCACGGAATTTAATGCAGCTACCACAAAATTTAATATTACAAGTGTCCCCTACATTTGTGGCTTCCATTTTATTTCTTTTGGATGGCATTGTCCTACAGGATAAAAGACAGAAAATCAAAGAGAAGGTAGTTCTCCTGTTTTCCATAAGATCAGACCCTGAACTTTGAAGATAAATGAAATCAATCTCCTTTTATTTTTTTCTGAAATAGTTAAACAAATTCAGCTATCTCTAATTTGTGGCTTAAATTAGCATGATGATAATTTTAATATGTCTCTGAAAGAAAATACTTTCATATGTCCTGAATATAGATTTCAACAGAATTTCTGTGAACAACACAGTTTGAGATTTTCAAGGACTGACACTCTCTCTACCTTTATGTTATATCAACTCCACTCTATTGTGAGAAATCTGAGAGAAAAAGTGAAGTCTCACCCTCTGCTCTAGTTTGCTTATAGGCTGCATGCATCTTCCAAGAGCACATGTGTAAGGAGCTTAGACCAAGTGTAGTTGTGTTGAGAGGTTGTGACATTTTGATAGACAGGGTGCGGTTGGAGGTTGTTGGATCATTGAGAGAATATGGGAAGGGATTCATGCAGCTCTTATGGGGTCGCGATCTCACTCTGGCTTCCTGCTGCACCAAATGGCATCCTCTTCAAACACAAGCTATCTATCAGGAAGCCTTGACCAGAGCTGAAATGATGTCAGTACCATGGCCTTGAATTTGTACAAGTGAACTAAATGAAATTCGTTTTCTTATTGGGTATCTTATTGAAGTATTTCATTACACCGATAGAAAACAGACTAATGTACTTTCTTTGTCTTTACACAGATCAGCTGATGATAGGTTTGTTTAAAATATACCTACCTATGCACTCATTCAGGCATTTTTTTCACCAACTTATTATACTTGACTTATCTTGATGAATGTACCAACAAATTTTTATTTCATTTATATAATGATATCTTCATCATGAAGAATTTGTTTTCATAAATCATGTATCTTGGTGGGAATACAGATTGGTGCAAACATTATGGAAAGTAGTGTGGAAGATCCTTCAAAAACTAGAATTGGAAGTTCCATTCAATCCAGCTATCCCCCTACTGGGAATTTTCCCAGAAGAACTGAAAACATCATAACATAGTGATATCTGTGCACCTATGTTTATAGCAGTCCAATTTGTAATAGCCAAATCTTGGAAACAACCAAAATGCCCATCATTTGAAGAATGGTTGAAAAAAATGTGGTACTTTACAGGAGGTTTTATTCTTTCTTTGGTGCCGAGGACTGAACCCAGGGCTTCCAGCTCGCTAGGCAAGCATTCTACCGCTGAGCCAAATCCCCAGCCCCAAAATGTGGTATTTTTATACAATGGAATATTACTCAGCTCTAAATAATGATAAGTTTGAAGACTTCATATATAAATGGATGTATATTGAACATATACTCATTAGTGAAATAAACCAGACCTATATGTGTAAATATCGTATAGTCTCCCTAATATAAGAACTTTAAAGAAGAAAATAAGAACTTAAGGGCATAACACAGCTGAATGTGTTATGGATTAAACAACGAAGTGACTGGAAGCACATAAAAGAGAAAACATATCAAGAGCAAAACCATGCACTTATGTACACAGGATGAATCAGACATTGGTCTCAAGAATCTTCAAAAGGTTCAGCATATTGATCATAGCCATGTAACACTAAAACTATGCTTGGAATGCATGTCACTTTTGTCTTTTTGATGTGTACTGCTCCCAGTGTAAACTCAGTTACCGTTATTCTCTCTCTTTTTTTTTTTTTTTTTTGTCTTTTTTAGACAGGGTCTCGCTATGCAGTTGAGGCTGGCCTTGAGCTCACTTTTGTAGCCCAGGCTGGTCTCGAACTTGCACCAATCCTCCTGCCTCAGCCTCCCGAGCGCTGGGATTACAGGCGTGAGCCACCATGCCCGGCTCCGTTATTCTCTCTTTCAAGAGTATTAGTTGAAAATAAGAGACTGGGCCAAATACCATAGACTTGACAGGCTACAATTTTGTATTTCCTTGAATTTCCAAATATCTGTGTAAAAATTGTGTAACTGCTTGTATCACATTGTATGGAACGTTATTAGGATATCAATGATGGTCAAAAAATATCAATTCCAAGCTAAGTCAAAGATATTTAATACTCAGAAAGCCAGTGATGGTAAGCTCAATTACCTATGTTATAGAGTAATAGTATCACAAAGCTTTTCTGCTGGAGCATTGAGAATGTAAGTTAACAGACCAAAAATTAGAGAAAAAAAAGAGCTATGAGGATAGTCAATATTTTGGCCCTAGCCCTTCAAGGTCAGTAAGGACTCAGGATATAAGAGAACCTGTGCTGTAATATCCTATAACTCAGAGGTGTCCCAAATTTTCTGGTCAAGGAGATTATGGGACCTCAGAGGAAAGGGATAAATGAACTATAGTGCGTCTAAGGAGAGTCACCCAGAGAAAAACATTCTCTTAGGCTTTCACAGAAAGCAAACTGGCCAAGCAATGGCCATGATTTGTCCCGAAGGCTGACACTATCAACAGTTCTACAAAGTACAGTATATGGCCCCAAACTTAATCGTGAGGGGATTTGATCTTGGAAGATACAAAAAAATGAATGTTTTGTTATAGAGGTCTTGTTTTAACTTGCCCTTGATCGTCCAGCAAAAATGCTTAATTAGAAGGCATGAAACACAGAGCTAGACTGATGAGATGAGCTGTAGGAGGCTTGGATCAATACCCTCCAGCATTGCAAGCTTCTCTGGTGGCCCACTGCAATTGCAGAACATTTATTTATTTATTTATTTTCTTTTGTTCGCGGGACTGGGGTTCAAACTCACGACCTTGCACTTGCCAGGCAGGCACTTGTGCCATGGAGCTATCTCCCCAGCCCCTAATTGCAGAACATTTAACTGTGTATGCATCTGCTTCCTCTTAGTCCAAAGAGAAGAATTTTCTTTTCCCTTTTATATACCTATGTCTATCAATCTAAACTGATCTGACGATGAAAATATTTAATATAACCATTGTTAAATTTAATTAATAATAATTAAATAAAAATAAATAAAAATAAAAAATAAATAAATCATGTATCTTGACTGCTCTTTTCCTCCATCCTCACCCCTCCCTCTAACCCTTCTTCTCTGCTTTATTTTTTATTTTTTTTTCAATTTTTTTATTGTTTAAATTTAACAATGGTTATATTACATATGTTCATCATCAGATCAGTTTATTTTTTTTTAATTTTTATTTATTTATTTATTGTTTTAGAACCTTTGTTTGTTTATTCACTCATTTTCATGGCCTGCTCAGCCCGCCCCAAGGGCAGGGCTGGCACAGCATGTGGTGCCGGGGATCGAACCGCGGTCCCTGAAGCCGCCCAAGCAGGCACTTTAGACCACTGAGCCATCCCACCGGGCCCCATCAGATCAGTTTAGATTAATACATATAGGTATATAAGATTGATCAAACAATTAAACATTAACCTTTCTAAAACCACATTACTTTTTTTTTTTTCTTTTCACCCTTCTTTTCTTTGAAAGTTGACATATTGCATATTGTCCTCACAATCATTCTATAGAGTGCAGTGTGTGGGCATGACCCACCTCCCTATTGATGTTGCATAGACAAAAGAA
>PVJA010035819.1:0-21577 GCA_004027025.1 Myocastor coypus | reverse complement strand
TAGGCTGAGAAGATCCTGCCGGAAGACAGAAGGACCACCACAGGCTTTGGGGAGGGGCTGGGAAGGGCTTGTCTCCTAGACTAGTTGGCGAGGCAGCTGTGCCTGTGACCAGCACACTGAGCTTGGACTCTGGACTCGGTTCTGTATGACCTGTACCTTCACACTGGACAGATCTAGGCCTCAGATTCCCCTTTGTGCAACAAGATAGGGGTCTCCCACGGCAGTGTCCTATGAGACCTGGAAACCCCAGGGGCCTGAGAACCGGCTACAGTCGGTGCAGGCCACAGCCACAGCTGGGTCCCCATCATGCTGGCTGGCCCTGCAACAGCCTGTCCACTGGACCTTTGCACCCACCTCTATCCATGTGCCCTTTCTTAAATTTTTATTTTGGGATGTGCTCTCATTAAATGGCCCATGGGCTGAAATGTAATCTTTCTGCCTCAACCTTCCAGAATGCTGGGATTAGAGATGTGTGATGACGACACAGCTGACTTTCCATTTACTTACTTGTGAGTTTTTGAGACAGGGTCTCAATGTAGTTTGGGTTGTAGCATATCTGGCTTTTTTTTTTTTTTTTTTTTTAGGGTCTCACTACTGAGCCATAGTGATCCTCCTGTTTGTACCTCCCAAGGGCTGGGATTACAGACGCGCGCCACCATGCCCAGTTATCGCCAGCTCAGTGCGCTCTAGAGCGGGGCTGGTGTGGCACAAGGGGCCAGGAACCGAACCCTGGCCCCTGCGCTTCCTCTAAGCAAGCGCTAAATCTGCTGAGCTATACCGCCAGCCCTTGGCTTATTTTTTTATTATTGGTTTAATTACTTTGAGGTTTTTTGAGATAAAAGTCTCTCTGTTCAGGTTAGGCTGGTCTTGAACTCATGGTGATCCTCCTATTTCAGTCTCCCAAGTGCCAGGATTACAAGTGTGTGCCACCCTGCACAGCTTGTTTTTTATTTTGATTGCTCAAGTCTGTTTATTTGTTTTTTATTTTGAGACAGTGTTTTGCTAAGTCACTAGTTTACCCAGGCTAGACTCAAACTTGCATCCTCCTGCCTCAGCCTCTGAAAGTGCTGGGATTACAGGTGCACATCACCATGCAGGACTGATACTGATCTCAATATATGCCTGACAGCAGGGGCCTGCACACCAGCTCCCCACCTACCAACAAAACCCACACAACATCCTCTCTGCACACAGAGCCTCTGGTTCTTTGCAAGTAGGGATTCAAGGATGGGGCAGGAGCCTGTCTGCCCACAGCTAGGAGGAACTGTAGTATACCTACTCATTCTCCCTCAGATGGAAGTGAATGGGAGGGATGGATCACTCTAAGAGGCAGAAAAGGAGGGCTTCGAAAGACTCTGCTGACATTCAGCAGTGGCAAGGGATACCCTGTGGGGTGGGTGACCCGGACTGATGGGGATCCCTCCCAGGTCACACCCAGCTCACCTGCACTTGAAGTCACACGAGCCCGCAGCGAGGAGCACATTGTTAGGGTGCCAGTCCAGGCTGAGCACGGTGGAACGGATGGGCTTCTTGATGTGCTTACACACCCACCTGGACGGAGCCAGACAGGTGAGCAGCTGGGGACCCAAGGCACCCGGGCCCACCCGCTGCAGGCAGCATCCTCAGGGCAGAACCGCCACACCCTCTCTCCTGCCAGTCTCTCAAGGCCCCATAGTTGCTAACTGGCCATGTCGGGATCTGAACTTGGGCCTCCCAGATTCAAGCTGTGCTCCTTCCAGGCCCCTGCCCGCAGTGAGTGGGACAAGGGACTCAGTGGCACACTGCAGGCTGACAGGCAGGTCACCTCACTGCTGCCAGGGAGTCAGGGGCACTGAGAGTAAGGCCTGGCAAGGTCCCCAGAGCTGGTCTGTGTTCTTGAAGTGGGGGTTGTGGGACCACACAGGCACTGTGCAAGCCCCAAACAGGTTCAGCCTTCCTGAGGTCACGGGAGCAGGCCTCCACCATCTCTTCTGGTGCTTCCTGGGGCCCCCCCATGCTCCCCACTGGGGCCTACACTTCCAGGTCCCTCTGCCCACTTTGGCCCAGCCCCGGAAGCTACCAGTCATTCTCTTGCTCAAAATAGCAGATGGAGATGACACGGGAGCCGCTGCCTACTGCGAACTTGTTCTCATTGGGAGCCCAGCGCACACAGCGGGCTGCACGGTTGATCCGCAGAATGACAAGCGTAGGCTTCCATGTGCTGCCCTTGAGCGTCCACACATAGGCATTGCGGTCTGTGCCGCAGGTCACGATGCGGTTACTCTCAGGGGCCCAGTCAATGCCTGGCGGGAGAGGCGGTACAGGGGACACAAAAGGCTACAGTCACTGGTGCTAAGCAGTCACGTAGGAAGGGCTTCAAAGCCAGTCAAGAAGGGCACCACCTCTGCCTAGAAAGCATACTTTCCCCCTAAAATCTACTACTATGGGCTGGCAAGATGGTTCAGCAGTCTGAAGTGCCTACTTAGACAAGCTTAGGCAACCAAAGAGACCATGGTTTGATCCCCAGCACCATATGCTGCGCCAGTCCCACCCCTAGGGCAGACTGAGCTGGCCATTAAAAATAAATAAAATAAAATCCACTATTACGGGCCCAACGGGATGGCTCAGTGGTCTAAAGCACCTGCTTGGGAAAGCTTGGGCAGCTTCAGGAACCACGGTTTGATCCTCGGCACCAGGCTGAGCTGGCCATAAAAATGAGTGAATAAACAGATAAAGGCTCTGAAACAAGAAAAAAATAAATAAAATAAATTCTAAAAAAAAAAAAAAAATCCACTATTACTTGGAATGACTCTTGGGTTGCCACTAGAACTTATTAGGGAGTGTGATAGCTCTCCCAAGCCAAGAGGTAGAAAACAGTAAGTATGGGTAATGCCGACTTGCTCGATCAAGGCACTCTCCATGGCCATGGTTCTCTGGAAGTTTTCACTAATACCTGCCAACATACTCTCTTTATGTAGAACCTAAACCAATTTGAATTCCTTGAAACCTAAACTGTCCTAGTACAGGGAGTAGGGGAAGTCTCAGTGGCCCAGCAGGGACCCTTGCCTCCTTTCAGGAAGGTGATCCCAGCCAGCGTGACCTACCTGTCACCTGCCCATTGTGCTCCTTGAGCTCATGCACCTTGGTCCACTTGGCCCCGCTCTTCTCATAGATGTGAACTTCGTGGTTGTTGGGGCAGATAGCGATCTCTGCAGGACAGATAAGGGGGGCAGAAGAGGGGACAAGGGGGCCTAGCATCCTTAGACGCACTCCACTAGGAACATGTTTCAGGGTCACTTGGGCAGCGTCTTGCCCTGTAGGAACTGGGTTCTCCTCGGACGGGCTCCCGTGAGCCCCTCAGCCTCAGCTACGACTGAACCCTGAATGCCCTACCAGTATCCACCCAGATCCCCCTGCACAAGTTGCTTGGCCCCAGGGACCTCACTCTTCCCTTGCTTTTGGCCTCCTCCTCCTTATTCTTGTTTTGCTGTACTGGGGACTAAACCCAGGACCTTCACCCTGAGCTATAGTCACAGCCTTTCTATTTTACTTTTACTTGTGACAGGGTTTTGCTAGGATGCTAACTGCCTAGGCTGGGTGATCCTGCTGGCTCAGCCTCTGGGAGTGCTGGGATTACAGGTCTGTGGCACCACACCCAACTGTTGTTTCTTCTTTTTTTGGGGGGGAGGGTGGGTAACAGGGATTGAACTTGGGACCCTGCGCTTGCCAGGCAAGCACTCATTCTACTGAGCTATCTTTCCGGCCCCCAACTACATTTCTTAAACTGTCCCCTCTGACTCCCGCCGTCCCCTCACAGCTCAGCCATCTCCCGCCACTGCAGGTTTCTTCCCTTGCCCTCCCCCAGAAGCCCAGGCTATACTCTGCCACCTGTGGCAGCACCCACAGCAGGCCTGGCCAGTGCCTGCCTTTCCACCTGGCTGCCCTGTATTCCCCTGGGACCATTGTGTGCAGGCACTCACGTGTGCGGTCCTTGTTCCAGGCATGGCAGCTGATGGGCTCCACCAGGAAGCTGTGATAGGCCATGGCAACTTGGCTCCTGTGCAGGGAGGGCAGAGATTCTAGGTTAGTGCTGTCCCAGCTCTGGAGGATCCCCAGGAAGGATCCCCATTTCACAGGGACAACAGTTTAAGAGAAGGACACTAGAAGACATCTTGTCTCTTGGCTGGCCTGGTGTGTCACTTCCCCTCCAAGGGCCTCAGTTTCCTTCCTGCTAGACAGCTGGGGTCATGGCACATCTCTGAGGCTTCAGGGGACAAAGGACAGGATGTAGTAGGTGTGGTAGGATATGCTACCAGAAGTAGGGTATGCTGCAACCCTGACCTAACAGGCCCATCGCTGTCACCTGTGCCTCAGTTTCCTGGGGGCTGAACTTCGCCTCCCGCGTAGAATGAAGCAAGATGAAATAAACAATCTTGCAAGCTGTCAGCACTCAGCAGCCGATGCAGAGGCAGACAGACCGTCCTCACTGCGGCCAGAGGAGCGAAAGGCAGCTGAGAGCTACTGCAGTCCTCAGAAACAGTGCTCATGACATAGCTGCCAGGATACAACTCTGGCAGAGTAGTGGCCTGGCTCCTGTCAGATGTCCCCAGCCCCTGGTGCCCTCAGTACCTCATGCAGGCAGTGATGTCCCAGCCCAGTTTCCCCAGGGTCCCCCTCACCTGGCATCTCCACAGCGTCGCCCTCAGAGGCAGTGGGCCTCACAGGCCTCCTAGTCTTGGTACGTATTGTTCCCCCATTCAGTGACCCCTGAGGCCAGTCCTGCCCACATTTTCACACTCACAAGCTGTTCTTCGTGCTGCCCTGTGCCCAATCCTGCTCTGTCTGAGCCCATCTTAAAAGACCCGCTGCTATGACTCGGCTTCCCGGAGTCGCAGAAGCCTGAGGTACTGCCTGCTAGAAGTGACCTGAACCCAGATCTTCACGACTTGTACAGAACGGAAATAGAAATCTTGCCTCCCCTAGAGATGAGGGTGCCCAGAGCTGGCATGTGGCATGGCAGGTGCTCAGGAGGGCACGATGGCATCAAGCCTCAGTTCATCTATCTCACAGCTTTTTTTTGTACCAGGGATTGAATGCAGAACTTTATGCTTGCCAGGTAGATGCTTATGCCACCGAGCTAGCTTCCTGGCCCTTCATCCATCTGAGGATTGGCTTCCCTGGCCCACCCAGTCTGGGATCAGTGGTACCTTGGAGCCAACAAGCACACTGCCTGGTGAGTCTGCCGGACCTGCCCACCTGCTCTCATGGGCAGCAGGGCTCCTGGGAAGTGCCCCGGCAGCACAGGGAACACCTGGATGCAAGGACACGCATAGGGCAAGGCTTCATCTGCTTGTCCATGCTTAGAGCAGGGCCTCACATGGGTCCTCTGTTAACATATGCTGAGAAAGGCAGCCAGGTGCAGTGCACACTCATAATCCCAGCACTCTGGAAGGCCGAGGCAGGAGGACGGCCAAGTTTCAGCCCAGCTGGAGCAACTTAGCCCATCTCAAAATAAGTAATGAAGGGCTGACGACTAGAGATATAGTTAGAGCAAAGGTCCTGAGTTCAATCCTTGGTACCACAGGGTATGTGTGTGGGGGGTGGATGGGTGAGAACATGCATACACAGCACACTGCATACATGGACACACACACCCACACAGCTTCCTCCCCTGCTTCTTTTCAAGGCCTCTGTACACAGAGGAAGGCCGGCAAGCACCTCAGTAAGTCTGACGCGGATTTCCCAGGGTGCTCCCAGGCCCCAGCTTAGATCATCCTGGCCCCACCGAATTTGGGAGGGGGAGCCAGGAGGCCACCAGACTGATCATTGTAACCTGAAGGTCTGGGTGGCCAGGGAGGCGTTGCTAGGGCTATGGTCAGAGCCCTCTTCTGCCCCATCTCTTTCCTTAGGGTCCTGAACAAAGCAGGACTTCAGTGGAGGCTGACTGATTGGAGAGCAGAACCCAGCTTGACAGCGCTAGCCTGTGACACTCTCCACATGGGCCAGCACGTCTTGCAGAAAGGAGCTGCTGCTTGTCAGTAGTCCCCGAGTTCGTGTCCTAGGGGTGCTGGGATTACAGGGGGGCACCACTTCACCCAGGCCCCTCTCGGCCACTTCTGTAAAGCAGCTGACCCAGCAGTGACTCCCTCACCCTGTCCTCTCCTAAATGAGGAAGCAGCAGTCCGAGATCTCTGCGGTCAGGCCCAGGAAGCACCCTTCACACCCCACACTCTGCCTACAGAACCCTGACTTAAGTCATTCTCAAGGAAACCTCTAACCACCACACTGGGTGGGGTGGAAAGCTGCTGCTGCTGCCCACCGACCGACCACCTGCTGCAAAAAGCCTGCACTTCCGGGGTGGGGGGCGGGGCAGGTGGCTGGTGATAACTGTTTCACCCCTATCTGACATCAGGCCCCATTGTCCTGGTGGAGAACAAGGCTGGATTGTTTATTTTACAGGACTAGGGATCAATTCCAAGTCTCACATGTCCCAGACAAGAACTCTCTACCTTTGAGCTCCAGGCACTGTCCTAGCCCCACCCCGTTAACCTGGTCCCAGGAATCAAGCCGCTGATGACTGAGGAAGAAGTGGTAGGAGGATGTTCTGGGAATGGCCTTGTAGAGTGCTCACCAAGCACGCAGGAGCCCCAGGTCCAATCCCCACCTCATCCATAACTATAGATACCATGCCTGTAAGCCCAGCTGAGGAAGCAGGACCCAGGCTACACTGAACTGCACAGTGAGACCCTGTCTCAAAAACCCCAAAATAAATACACACATAACTGTTTGAAGGGTACCATGGCACTTGGCAAGAGCCTGTTTCAAAGAAAGACTGGGCATGGATGTAAAACTATGCAAGTTCTAGTATCTCACACACACACACTAGAACGGGTTGGGGGAGGTGTATGTGCTCACCCCTCCCACAGCCACTGGTCAGAGAAGGCTGCAAACCTCTAATCAGGAGAGTTCTGGGGGAGTGTCCCCCTCCTCAACACCCCCCCCAAAGCTTCAGGTTGCCCAGCTGGGGAAGCCTCTTCTGGGTCTGGGCCTTCTGCTTCCCAGTCCTCACGGCTCTGGGTTTAAATCCTGGCTCCCTCCTTACAGGCTGGGGACCCTCAGCCAAGCCTCCGCCCTGGAACGGTCTCCTGAAGTCTGTGGCCAGATGGGGCACAGGCGGTAGGGTTTTCTTGCTTGGTTTTACTCAGTTTTCCAGAATCCAGAGGTTTGGCTGGAGAGAGGCTAAAGCCAGCCGGAGGAGGTGCCTGGAGCGAGGACCTTGGCTCTCCAGGAAGTCCCCGCCCAGCTCCGTAGGCGCTCTGGGAGCTGCCAGCAGCCCATTTTCACGGGTGCTAAGCAGTTACTCAACTTCCTGTTGTGGGCAGGAGCCCCAAGAGCCTAAGCAGCCCTTGCTACCCCAACGTACTTTCTGAATCTGCTTTTGAACTCTTACAAACAAGGCAAAGTCAAAAATTAGAGATTTAAGCAACCATAGAACACCAGAAAGCACAAGTTAAAATAAAACAAAACAAAATCCCCAAACACAAAAAAAACTCAATGCTGGCAGGGCTGTGGAAAAGTTCTCATTTTTGCTAAGTGGTTGGGTTTTTGTGAAGTATGATAACTGTTCAACAACTGTGCACGAATGAACAATAACATAAATGGGAACTTAACTGTCCGCAACCTTGGCTGGTCCACTTTGGAACTAAAAAGCCAGCCACCAACATGTTTTTAAAGGCAAATGTGTTCATTAAAATTCTGTAACAGTGTCAGGGTAGAAAAAGCCAAATGACTGAAATTTTAGAGTACGCTGTGATACTAGTACATAGGTGGGAAAGGGGTATAGCTCCCTCTTGCCCAGCTCGTGGCAGCCCTGGATTCTGTTGCCAGCACTGCAACAAACCAAACGCATGTTACAATACTATTTAACAGTTGTTTTAGGGGATGAGGCGATAGCTGTGGCACAAGCGCCTGCCTGGTAAGTGCAAGGTCATGTGTTTGAAAACTAGTCCTGCAAACAAACAAACAAACAAATAGAAAAAAAAAGTTTTAGAAAAGATCAATGGACAGGGCCCGTCGGGATGGCTCAGTGGTCTAAAGCGCCTGCTTGGGGAAGCTTGGGCGGCTTCAGGGACCACGGTTCCATCCCCGGCACCGCAAGCTGCGCCAGCCCTGCCCTCAGGGCGTGGGCTGAGCCAGCCATAAAAATGAGTGAATAAGCAAATAGAGGTTCTGAAACAAGAAAAAAATAAAAAATAAAAAATAAAAAAATTAAAAAAAAAAAAAAAAAGATCAATGGACAATGTGCACTGCCACACTGTGCACATTTAAAAAAAAAAAACAAAATTGACTTCTCTGACAAAAATCTATTCTTTTACCCCAAAATCAAGACTGGGCAATTTGTGGGTTCTTTTGGATTTTTTTCATTTTTTGCACCTAAGGAAACTGAGGTTCAGACAAGTTCCACAGCATCTCCACATCTTGGGACTTGGGTCTCTCAGACTGGGGCTGAGACCCCCACTTAGCTTCATCAGTGTTTTTGATGAAAGCAGCAGGCTGTATCACAACCGCACACGTATATGTGTCGGGCACACTGCCAAGGGTTCACAGGCACTGTCACATTTAAACCTCTCAATTTGAAAGGTCCCCATTTTTCAGATGAGGAACATTGAGGCCCATATATTGGTAGCCAGCCAGGGTCATCAGTCAGTGAAGGAGAATCTGGCCCTCTTACCTATGTTGTCGAGCTTCTCAGCCCCTGGCCAGGGGAGCCGGGACCTTGGCTGCTCTAGGCTACCGATTCCTGGTCCCACCCGCGGGTCCGGCCCAACCTGTCTGCCCGGCCCGCCTGCAGCGCTCGCTGCTCACGTCCTGGGAAGGGAGGGGTCGCCGTGATCGGCTCAAGCGACCTCTGCCCCGAACGGAGCCCTGGGACCCCGACCCAGGCGCGGGCTGGAGGCGGCCGGGGAAGGGGAGGCGGCCAGGGCGGGGCGAGGCGGGGGCGCCAGCTCATTTCCCAGCGGCGGCGGCAACCCGGAAGGCTGCGGAGCTAGGGGAAGTGGCCAGACGTGGGGCCCGGCGCCCCAAATAACGGGGCGGTACTGGCGCGAAGCAGAGCTGGGCGGCAGCAGCAGGGACGATGGCGGGCGCGCGTCTAGACCACCCGAAGGCACGGGGAGCCCCAGTGCCCCCGCTCGGACCCGCACCTCGAGGCACGCCACTCCCCGCGCAAGCCCCCCCCCCCGTGCCCTCCGCACCTGTAGGCGGTCCCTATCTCCTCTTTCCTTCCCCTCTAGACGTGAGGCGGCACCCACAGTCGCCCGGTTCTCTCACCTCGGGGCAACCCGGCCGCGGACTCTGGGCAGTCGACGCGCCGACCCGGCTCTGAGCCCCGCGCCGAGCCACAGCCACTTCCTCGTGGGTGGGGGGCGGGGCCTGGCGGACACGGCCCCCAAGGGACCTGGGGCGGGGACCCGAGGTTCCGCCCTCGCCCCGGGGTTTGGGGACTGTAAAGACTGGCTCAGGCCTCCGAGCCCTAGGTGTATCCCGAAATCGCCTGCGGCTGACCCTGATTACTGCGTGGGTGGGAAAAGTGAGGCTGATAGAGGGGGGCGCGGCCTGAGCAACCAGTCGGCAGGAGCCAAACCTGGGGACACACTCTTCCGTCCACCGAGAGCTGGGGGCGCGGGTGGGGAGTCGCGTGCTCTGGGCGCAGACCGCAGACGACCCCACAATTCAGCATATCCCGACGGCCTCCTGCCCCAGGCGCCAAGCAATTGCACGCCCAGCGCTGGAGTGGCAGCGGGGGCGTGGCCACGACGTCCAGGCCCCGCCCCACCCACCCTCTGGGTCAAAACTACAGGAAGTCCTGTGTAGCCTAATTATGAGCTCCTGGTGTTTCTTGTCCTTTACGCTGATGTAAGATGACCCCATCAAGCCACTCAGAGCTAGCTGATGGAGATGTTAAACTGAGCTGGGTGTGGTGGTGCATGCCTGTAATCTTAGCATGAGGAGGCTGCGGCAGGTGAATTCCCTGCCTGAATAATGGTTAACCAAGTACTTCTCTCAACTCTTTTTGTTGTCTTTTTGAGACAGGGTCTCTCTATGCGGTTCAGGCTGGCCTTGAGCTCACTTTTGTAGCCCAGGCTGGTTTCGAACTTGCACCAATCCCTCCTGCCTCAGCCTCCCAAGTGCTGGAGGATTACAGGCATACACCACCATGCCCAGCTATCTCAACTTTTTTTTTTTTTTTTTTTTTTTTTAATGTTTTAAAAAGGGATTATAGGGGCCCGGCGGGATGGCTCAGTGGTCTAAAGCGCCTGCTTGGGAAAGCTTGGGCGGCTTCAGGGACCACGGTTCGATCCCCGGCACCACGTGCTGCGCCAGCCAGCCCTGCCCTCGGGGCGGGCTGAGCCGGCCATAAAAAAATGAGTGAATAAACAAATAAAGGTTCTGAAACAAGAAATAAATAAATAAATAAAATAAAAAATTCTTTAAAAAAATAAAAATAAAAAGGGATTATAGCTCAGTGCAAAGGCCCCAAGTTCAATGACAAGATAAAGTTAATCCATTTCTGATTCTGTTATTCAGCATGCAGCATCACTTTGAGCAAGCCACAAATGCCATGCCGTTTCTGCCCAAGCACTCAAACCTCAGACTGCAAAGTGATGAGGCAGATGGCTTCACCAAGGGGTTGGTTTTCTAAGCCTTCCATTGAAGCCTATCTCCTTGCAGTAGGGAGCTCTGGGATGGACAAGAGCTTGGATCGCAGTCTTCCTGGAATCTGCTGGCAGTGCCCTGGGGTGAAGATACTACATTCCCTTCTTTTCTATGTCTCAGGTTTCCGGTACACGCAGCTACAAGCCGGGGTGAGAGAGTCCTTTTTCTCTTTAGATGCTGCCTCTGGGCCAAAGGCTGACTGTGGGCTTGCAGTGCAGAGCAGTGCAAGCCTTTTTCAGTGTTCCCTTGACCAGAATAGAGATGTGTGCCTGTCCTTTCCTTTGATAAAGGATCCATTGCCACCCGATAATTTAGCAGGACATAACTGGGAGAAACCCTGTGCCCATGCTAATGTGGCAACTCCGGTGGCCAAAGCCCCGGAGTGCAGATACCTACATGTTCAACACTTTACATCCCATCCCACTGCTCTGATGAGGGGCTTTGGTTGCACATTACCTCTGGAGCCCAAGAGCTTTCTGGAGGTGAGCACAACTGAAAAATTTGGGCCCACAGTAAAATTCCTCAAGTAGAGCTATTTCCCCTCCAGTCAATGACAGTGACCCCAGACCCTGGGCAATTTCCTGACCCTGGTGATCTAAACTGGGTCCTTCTTGTGGTACAGCCCCTCCCCTAGCCTTATGGGGAACATTTGGGGCTCTAAAGTAAGGGCCTGAACCCTCCCTGAACTTGAGTTTTGTCACCATAAAATGTGGCAGTAACAGGTCAACCCTTTAGGGTTGTCCTGAGTCACTGATGCCTCCAGCTGCTTACCTGGGTACACTGCACATTTCTGTAGCATGACTCCTAAATTCAGGCCTGGCTAACAACCCTTCGTTAGGAAACTTCTTGTTCTTGACTGCCTATACTTGTGGCTTTCAAATGCATTTATTTATGTATTTATTCTTTGTGAGACAGGGTCTTGCTATGCAGTTCAGGCTGGCCTTGAGTTCACTTTTGTAGCCTAGGCTGGTCTCAAACTCACATCAATCCTCCTGCTTCAGCCTCCCAAGTGCTGGGATTACAGGCATGCTCCACCACACCTGACCTCAAACACTTTTAAAGCAGCCTGCTTAGGCAGATGCAGGGGCAGGGAGTTGGATGCCAAGCTGTGCCAGTGCTCGCCATGCCCTCAGGGCACTGATGAAATGGTGATTTGAGACTGGGCGTGGTGGTGCACCCTGTAATCCCAGCACTTGGGAGACTATAAACAGGAGGATCACTACAAGTCCAATCTATGTAGTGAGACCCTGCACTAAATACATAAAAAAAAGGAAGAAAGAAAACAAACAAACAAAAAACCCTGCTATGTAGCCCAGGCTGGCCTCACGCTCCCATTTTAGTCCTCTTGCCTCAGCCTCTGAAGTGCTGGGATCACAGATGTGTGCTACTGCACCCAGTTATATATTTTTAATCACAACTCACAGCAACACATTCTGAACAATGAATGGCAGGGACTTTCATGTTGTGCAGGTACTCAAGTGTGCACTTGCCCAAACCTGGGTGGGGAAGGTCAATCATCGGACACAGCCTTGGGTGCAGTCAAGAGACAGAGCAGACACCAGTGGAGGCTGCTGCTGGTGTGTAACAGCAGTGCACTGTTGTATAACAAAGAAGTCTTACTAAGCAGGAGTACACTATTATAATGTTAAGAAGGGCTGTCATGACACATGACTGTAATCCCAGCACTTAGGAGTCTGAGACAGGAGGACTGCCATGAGTTCACACCTGTCGGGACTACATGGTGAGTTCTAGGGCAGCCTACACTACATGGAGACACACTGTCTCAAAAAAAAAAAAAAAAAAAACAGGAAGCATAAAGAACAGTAAATACGTAAACAAGTCAGATATTATCACTGTATTCTATACTGTATGTAACTGGCAGTCTAATTTTGTTTATACCAGCATTACCACAAACATGTGAATAATGCATTATAATCTCCAGTGTCAGGCCAGGGAGACAGCTCCGTGGCACAAGTGCCTGCCTGGCAAGTGCAAGGTCATGAGTTCGAACCCTGGTCCTAAAAAAAAAACCTCCAGTATCACTAGACAATAATGTTTTCAGTTTCATTATAATCAGTTCCATTATAACCCAGTGGGGCCACTATTACACACCACTATGGGTGGAAACAACTTTTTTTCAAGAATCTTTGCTCTGACCATTGGATCTGCTGAAACTAATCCCTAAATTTGGAGGGCTAGCTATAGCAGCACTCAAGGTATCTGACTTCTGAGTCTGGAGTATGTAGAAATGGTGTAAATTAATAAACAAAAACAACTATGTGGTACTTTTCTGGAGAGGCAGCCAAAATAAGTAAATTTTGTTTTCTCATTGATTCACTGAGTACACAGCATGTCTAAAAATTTTTGGACTTGCTAGTAAAAAACAAATGATGCCCCCCACCTTTCAGTACTAGGGATTAAAACCAGGACAATTAGAGCTACATTCCAGGCCACCTCCACTTTTTGTCTGACTCCCTTTTATGTGTGCTACCTCGAACTGAACTAGCCTGTGGGCTGAGCCATATCCTTATCCTGATATAGCACTGAGCTATATTCCCAGGCCTTCTTTTGACACAAGGTCTCACAGAGATGTTAGGTTTCCTAGGATGGGCTAGAACCTGCAACTCTCCTTCCCCAGCCTCCCAGAGTGTTGAGATCACAGGCAAGTGTCATCAAAGCTGGCTTCCTTTTAGCTGTGTGGTAGTGCATACCTGTAATCCCAGTACAGAGATACAAGGATGATGCAGGAGGATCCTCTTCAATGGGAGGCTAGCCTGGGTGATAGAGTAAGTTTAAGGCTGGCTAGCCTGGACTATATGGCAAGATAAGGTCTCAAAATACCAAAAAGTAATCTTTTTTGCGGGAGGAGATGCTTGCCAGGCAGGTGCTGTACCACTGATCTAAATCCCTGGCCCTAACAATTATTTTTTATTTTATTTTATTTTATTTTATTTTATTTATTTATTTTTTTTTTTTTGAGACAGGGTCTCGCTATGCAGTTGAGGCTGGCCTTGAGCTCACTTCTGTAGCCCAGGCTGGTCTCGAACTCGCACCAATCCTCCTGCCTCAGCCTCCCGAGTGCTGGGATTACAGGCGTGAGCCACTACGCCCGGCTAACAATTATTTTTTAAAAAGCAAGTTCTCATTAAATTGCCCAGACTGGTTTTTTACTTCTCTTGTCTCAGCCTTCTGAGTAGCTGGGATTACACCCAGAAACCCTATGATTCAATTAGCTTTTCAGTTTGATTTTGAGACAGGGTCTCACTAAGTAACATAGCACAGGCTGGCCTCCAATTTTAACTGGAAGCTATCCTCCTGCCTAAGCCCCTAGTACTAGGATTACAAATGTACATGAACCATGTCTGGTATTACTATAAGTACATTTCTTTAAACATTCACTGTGTATTTTGGTCATACCAAAATAATGTTATTAACCCAATGTGTTCAATAAATCATTCTCCTCCATAATACATGCTTTCTCTCAGTAAAAGGTCAACCTAACTAAAATTTTAGCTAAGAATGAATGTAAAATGGAAACAGTATAAGGAAACAAAGCAAAAAACATTCAGGATTTTTATTTAATTTTTCTAGCAGACAATTTACATACCTCCTTCACCCTTTCTTTAAGTTAGTGTGATAATTCCATAATAAACTACTTAAAGAGAAGCTTTGGTCAAGAATGGAATGAAATTGCAAAAACAAAACAAAACCACTGCTGTTTTTTAAAAAACCAACACTTTCACCAATTATACTCAAACAAAAACACAATATTTGCATCGGATGTGTTACAGTGTTTCCTTGGGCCGGCTTTCCTCACCGTCATGCAAAGGCAGGGCCTTGCTCAGCTGCAGCTCTCATGCTGGGTGGTGGGTCTGCTCAGCTTCACATTATTCGGAGGCCTTGGATTGAGGACTCTAAGGTCTTGGAAAAGGAAGGAGGATCATCATTGCCCGGCTGGATATTTTTTATTGTTTCCTGGATGTACTACGCTACTGTGCAGCCCCTCAGGCCCTTTCCTCACCTCGATGTACCCTCTCTGACCTCAGAGACTCGCTGCATCCAGCTGTGGGCTCAGGCCTTACTTCCATAATTTTTTTTTCCCCAACAATCTCACTATGTAGTTCAGGGTGCCCTTGAACTGCCCAACATCTTCCTGCTTCAGCGTACTGAGTACTAGGATTACAGGCATGCACCACCTCACACACTGGGGCTGGTCTATAATTCTTCTGAGAGTCCTGCCAAACATGTATTTTCTGTGGCTTTCAATGTACACAAGCTAACTGAAAGTAATCAAAATTCTCAATACTTTCACAATACAATTTTGCAGAATTTCTTTTGTTACGTGACAAGTTTTTAAAAATAAACATAGTTTTGAAAAGTGGCAATTTTTTCCTCATTTACTATAAACTGATTATGTACAAACACTTAAAGATCTAAAACATTCTAGTAAGATATGCATCCCCATTCCCCAGGGAACCTAAAGCCTGTGCACTGAGCTACATTCCTACTTCCTCACCCCTTTTTTGAGACAGTTTCCCTAAGACATTAAACTGCCTGGTCTGACTTGAATTTACGATTTGCCTGCCTCAGCCTTTCTGAGTGCTGGAATTACAGGGATGTGCCATTACACTGGGCCCTAATTTCTCTTTTGGAGCCCCTTGCAGGATGCCATCCCAGTTCTCTTCTACCCAAGGAACCTCTCAAGCACTACTTTACCTCCATATTCTCAGTGCCAGCACCATACCTGGCTCCTAGCAGGGACTTAGTGCTGATTACTTAGTGTAAACCATAAATTACAGGGGGCTTTCAGATTAGCTCAGTGGTTTAAGCACCTGCACAGGCACAGTGGTTTGATCCCACACCCACCCTTAAGGCAGCCTGAGCCAGCCAAAAAAAAAAAAAAAAACCTTCTAAACCATAAATTACAATTTACATAGTGAAATGTAAACCCAACACAGTGTCTGCTTCAATGAGACTGCTCAAGTACTCCTCAGTGACATCTAAGTTGGTGTGCCATCCCACTAAGAATGTGGTCTCCTGCTACAACCTAGCACTGAAGCTGATACTGTTTCAAGAAATGAGAAACATAGCCAGGCCTGGAGGTCCTCACTTGTAATCCTGGCGTGCTGGGGGGCTCAGGCAGGAGCACCATAAGTGTAAGCCTAGTCTATGCAATTTAGCGAAGCCTTGTCTCAAAAATAAAATGTAAGAAAAGATTGTGGATGCAGTTCAATACCAAAGAGTAGGTTCAATCCCCAGAGCCTATGTGTATATGCAGTTTGGGGGACAGAGTGAGATTCTTCTTGGGGAATCTGAATACAAAAAGATTTGTTTTGAAAGATAAAACTACCTTGAAATCCCAAATTGTCATGGCTCCATCGATGCCAGTAGTGCAAAATTTGCGACAATCTTGCTTGTCCACCTCATAAATAGACACTTGACTGAAAAAAAGTAGAAAGAAGAATTGTATTGTAATGGATATGGTGGAATCCCAAGGATCATTATTATGTAAGGCCTATCTATCTATCTATCTATCTATCTATCTATCTATCTATCTATCTATCGATATATACTTTTTTTTTTTGTCTTTTTGAGAAAGGGTCTCACTATGCAGTTCAGGCTGGCCTTCAGCTCACTTTTGTAGCCCAGGCTGGTTTCAAACTTGTACCAATCCTCCTGCCTCAGCCTCCCCAGTGCTGGGATTACAGGCATGCACCATCACACCTGGCAGGTTTCCAATATTAACTTGTCTATCAATATTGAATTGCAGCAATCTGACTTAGAAAATACCCAAAAGCATTTCATTAGCAGATGTCCAAGACAGACAAAACTCAAAAGGGGGCAAAGTTATGAGCCTGCATGAATTTCAGTGATTTGCAGAGGCAGGGATGATCCAGCCTCCACAGCGGACAAATATTTGGAAGCAGGTTAGAGGCAGAATCATAGCAAAGATGGAAATGCAATTTTGTTGTTTTTCTAAAGCCAGAAGCATGACTATAGCATGACTGAAATCCAACTGACTCCAAACAAAACCTCTTAAACCATCTCCAGGACAGCCAGAACAAAACGCCAGGAGCCCTCTTTGCATCTGAAATGAATCTCCTGAGTGTTACCAGCAAGCAGACACTCCCCCAGATTCCAGCCAGGCAAAGTGGAGGGGCAGATAAATGAAACAGCCTGTCTTAACCTAATTACCTGGAAAACGTTCAAGAAAATCAACTCCCGAGTTCAGACAACTTAATTTTTTTTTCTCCTCTAAAACGTCCTAGCATTTATCCCTTTAGGAAAGACCATTCTCTCAGGATGTTAAAAATGATGTGAAACTTCACATCATGCAGGTCCATGAAATTTGGCTAGAATACAGCCAGCTTATTGTATTGTCTGGGTCTGTATTCATCATAGTGGCGGTCTGGAGTGGTTGTGACAGAAACCGTCTGGACCCTGACAGCTTAAAATATTTACTGGCTGGTTCCTTACAGAAAAAATTGCTGACGCTGCTCTAGAGAAAAATCTTAATTTCTGCAAATAAAAGTAGACGATCTGCCCTGTAAGGTTTGTCTTTTAATTTTTCACCTAACTTTTAAGAGAGGCAACAAAAGCTGGTTCCTCCTGATAAACACGAGGTTTGCAGGGAAACCTGAAATTCACAAGGAATCTGGAAGAGGATGGTACAGAGGACAAGTTCCCCTTCAAATTCATGCTTTTCAACACAACACAGACATTTTCAACCTCTTTTAAGTACTGGTGGCTCTTCTACTGAGTATGAAGAAAAGCACAACTTACATTGAATACTAATTCTCTTAGCCAGATGTGGTGGTAGATGTCTGTAATACCAGCTCGGGAGGCTGAAGCAGGAGGATCAGCATGAGTTTGAGGCAGGTCTGGCCTACACAGTGAATTCAAGGCCAGCCTGAACTGCACACCGGGGTCTTGTCTTTAAAAAGCTAGGAAGGTAGCTCGGCGGACTAAATGCCTGCTTGGCAACTACAAGGACCCAGGTTCAATCTCTGGCACTTTATAAGGACATGGGTTTAATCACTGGTACAGCATGCTGTGCCATGCCAGCACCGGGCATATGGTGCCAGCCACTAAAGCCAGGCATGGGGATGCACGCATGTAACCCCAGGCTGGGGAGGCTGACACAGGAAGATCACTACAAGTCCAAGCTGTGTAGCAAGATCCTGTACTAAATAAATAATAATAATAAAAAAAATTCTCCTCAGCCTAGAAGTTTTCATTACTCCCACCATTAACACAATAAAATAAAGTGTCTGGATAGAAAAATTATGGTCAAAAAGAGAAAATATTATGATATCCCATTTGGAACATGATAATTTACAATATCGAGAATACATGTTTCTTCTGATTAAAAAAGAAAAATCAAGCTTTCAGGAAAAAACAAAATTCTACTTTCTCTCTTTTCTTCCCTCCCCCTCTCCATCTTTCTGTCTTCCCTCCCACAGTGCTGAGATTATAGGCATATGCCACTATGTTTGCTTTCTGTTATCTTTTATTTGTTTATTTTTATGGCTAGCTAAGCCTGCCCTCAAGGCAGCGCTGGCGCAGCATGTGGCGCCGGGGATTGAACTGCAGTCCCTGCAGCCACCCAAGCTTTCCTAAGCAGGCGCTTTAGACCACTGAGCCATCCTGCCGGGCCCCTCTGTTATCTTTTATAATCACACATTCATGGTGAAAAATCAAGACTTCTCAGCTGTCATAATGCTGACAAAGTCTGTTCATGTGATTAATTCAAGGATTTTTTGTTTATGCACATTTCCTGCATCTATGGTTGGAATATTTTCTGTCCTGTCTTCACTGGTAGAGGAATATGGCATTAAAGTCTCCTGTTCTTAACCAAGCTGTTGAGAAAGTGAGCCTAGGAAGAGGCTGTCACCCCAGTTTCCCCACTGCAGTCTACAGGACCCCCACTCTTAGTGGCAGATGCCTTGTGCCATTTGCACCCCAAGGGACAGAAGACTAGGTGGTAGAAGCTCCCTGTCTATCAAACTAAGAACAGAATTCTTTTTTTTTTCTTTTTGCAGGACCAGGGTTTAAACTCAGGAACTTGCAATTGCCAGACAAGCACTTGTGACACAGAGCTATTTCCCTGGCCTGAGCTAAGAATAAAAGTCTGTCAATCAGGAAAACACAGCCTTATTAAGGTCCTTGTTCCTGAAGGGCTGCCTGTCTGCACACACAGGGGCACAGTGAGCAAGTAAGGGAAGGGTGCCCTCCTGGCTACCTACTACTGTACAGCAGGCTCTGAGGACAGGAGTCCAGGGGCACCTACGTGATGCTATTCTGGTGCAGTGTCTCCAAAGCTGTATTACGGTCCTCAGTGGTCGCCCTCTTGTCCATGTTGCGGAAGCGTTCCATGGCAGACATGTTGCGCTGGATGCTCTGTTTTGGAATGTCAAGCTTGGACACAAAGGTCAAGCAGCCACGGTCATCATAGTTAAAGAGCATTGGACAACAGTCATGGCCCTGAAACAAAAGATGGCAGTCAGCTCTGGAGGGCCTGGCACCCACCTCCTCACTCCTTGGCAGTGTTCATCGCCACAGGCACCCCATGCTCCTCCAGACCAGCTCTGTTTCTTTGCTAAGTCTGCTCTCCTTTGTGTTGGCCACAGAGCACACATTGTGCTGGGCTGCAGAGACACACAGAGCACCAGAGGGACGAACAGAGAGAAATACTTACGGCAGCCACAACGCTGTTCTCGGAGACAAACGAGACACTCAGGAGTGGCAGGAACTCAGTTTTCAGAGTGGAGACCCTGAACACAAGAACACTTGTCTCATTGAGCAGAACCATACCATGAACTTCTTTATAGACTTGGAAGACAAAGGACCCATTCTCACATGGGCTTCTGTTCACAAGGAGCCCCCTGACCTCCCCTTGTAGGAATCTCAAGTACGAGGCAACTCCAAAGTGACCTTCAGAAATAGATGCCTTTGGACTGGGGGTATGGCTCAGTGGCAGAGCTCTTGCTTAGTGTGCAGGGTCTTGGGTTTGATCCCTAGCACCACAAATAAAGAATAAGATATTAAAGCCTTCAGTTCCCTCCTCCTGTCCCCTTCTGAGGCCTGGTCTCCAAAGAACCCTTGGTTTTTCTATCTCTGCTTTTACCCTGCATCCTTCCACCCTCAGCTGGCTCTCACAGATTTTTTTTTTTTTTAAGAACTGAGGATTGAACTCAGGCCTTTGTCCTTGCCAGGCAAGTGCTTATTCTACTGAGCAATCTCCCCAGCCCCTCTCACTGATCTTTCTGCTTATCCAAATCCATTCTGGGTTTATAAATCTCTGCTCTGATCAGACCTCCTCCACCAGGCTTTCCCAAACCACTTCAGCCTAAAGTGGCCTGTGCTCCTTTCTCCTAGCTAGAGTGCACATTGTCACTGTGGCTGTGGAGTGACCAGCTATGCTCCCAGGGCTGCCACTACATAGGCATTTATCGAGAGTCAGGCCCTCGGTTACAGGCAGAGCTACTGGGATGAAGTAAATTCAGTCATAGCCGGAGCTTCCACTCAGGGCTATGTGGACTGGTGTGAGCATGTGTAACCTCTGCTTCTGTATCTGATAAACAGGCCATAGACACAGCCAGCAACCCACTGGCTGATGACTTAGGAGAACTTAATTTCATGCAAAAGGTGTTATATCTTGAAAGCTGACCATGCATGGCTCAGGAGACACCTTTATCAAAGTGGTACTGGATTAATATTTTTCTATCAGCTTGAACCACTGGTGTTATGGAGAATTTGGGCAGTAAGATATACAAATTATAGCCGCATCGTGAAAGTGCTAAAGAACTAACACATTGTTTTAACCCCTTACTGTAATATTCTTGGCTTTTACTACCTGAAATATTAATGTTAGAGAAGGGAAATGTGGCATGTCATCTGACAGGTCTGGAAAAGGCAGGTAATAAGTCAATATGAACATAAAGGGACCTGTTTTTGTTTTGTTTTTTGAGACAAGGTCAGGCTATTGTTGTCCAGGCTAGCCCTAAACTTGATATGTAGCCCAGGCTGATCTTACGCTTCGGTTCCTTAAGTGCTGGGATTATAGAAGTACTCACCACACTTGGCTTAAGTAGGGATTTATAAAAACCATTTGCAAGAACTTACTGTATTACAATAGAATGTTTATAACAACATTGGCATATAAGTATTATTGCATGTCAAAAGAAATTACTACACAAAATGTAGAACCTAAGTCCAAAAATCTCAAACATGCCTATACATTTATAGAAATGTTTTGAAAACTAGGTTTGGTGGTGTGTACCTATAATCCTAGCTACTCTGGAGGATGAGGCAGAAGAATTATAACTTTGAGGCCAGACTGAGCAACTTAGTAAGACCTTGCCTGAAAAGAAAAGTAAAACATAGCTCAGTATACTAATACTTACCTAGCATACATGAAGCCCTGGTTTCAAACCACAACAATAAACAAAAACCAAATAATCTAGAAGACTATACTCATAATGGAGGGTATATCTTTAAAAAAATAGAAAACTAGATGGATGTGGTGGGATATGTTTATAATTCTAGCATTTAGGAAGGTGCAGCAAGAGGAATGCTGAAAGCTTGAAACCAAAAACCATACAATACATATACACATAAAATTTTTACAAAAAAAACTTCATATTAAATCCAATTAAGGGAAAAAAGATATGACTAAAAATATGGCAAATCTCTGTCAGGCCTTTGGGGTGGATGGGTGGGTGGGTAGAGAGGGGCTGGGGTCAGCTCTCTCCTCTCTTGTTGGTTGGCCAGGAGGTACCCCCATCCAGTAGGGGAAAGGAGACTTTTGGGGTCAGTGTCCCTTGTCTGGTAAATATATATGATGTGTTATTGTATTTTTTTTTTTTTTTTTTTTTTTGGG